>JAMAJY010000059.1:0-78519 GCA_023628775.1 Lecanicillium sp. S3808
CGCGTCCCAACAATACTACGGTTATAACATCGGTTTTAGCGCCAACGCTAATCTACATTGGCAAAGCCCCCCCCCCCCCCCCTCCCTCTCTCTTTCGGAAATGCTGCAATAGATTTGTAATTTGGCCGGCAGTAGGGCGCCGTCGGGTGGAGGCAAGTCTAAGCGCAAGGCGAGCCCAACGATTGACGTCAAGGCGTTTGCGATGGCGGGGGAGGGGCGGAAACTACAAATAGCAGCATGCGGCAAGATGCAGCTTTATTGTTTTGAATCTTTGCCCTCTTGCACAATTCCTCGGCTGGTTTTTTTTTTTTTCTTTACACGTCTCTCTTACTTACAAAATATCATCAAAATGACCAAGATTCTACTTACAGGTTTGCCAATAGCCCCTCCTCTCTCTCTCTCTCTCCCAGGATTGAAACATCTCAACTCTCTTCCCTTTTGCTAACCGTCATTACTTTACAATAACAGGTGGCTCGGGCTTCATTGCCGGTAAGTACCCAACCAAACAAAACCAAAAGAAGAAGAAGAAGAAGAAGAAAACCAACAATTCTAACACGCTTAATTTTTTGCCCATCTTCAGCACACATCCTCGAGCAGCTCCTCGCAAAGAACCACACCGTCATCACCACAGTCCGCAGCCAATCCAAAGCCGACACCATCCTCGCCGCGCACCCAGCGCACAAAGACCGCCTCACCGTCGCCGTAGTCGGCGACATTGGCCGTCCGGGCGCCTTCAACGACGTCGTAGCGCAGCACGGCGACGGGCTCGAAGTCGTCCTGCACACCGCGTCCCCGTTTCACTTCAAATGGACCGACGCGCGCGAGGAAATGATCAACCCGGCCGTCGTCGGCACAACGGGCATTCTGGAGGCCATCAAGGCCAGCGCGCCCTCTGTGCGCCGCGTCGTCATCACGTCGTCGTTTGCCGCCATGCTTGACCCCAAGAAGCTGCAGGATCCAAACACTACCTTTACCGAGGACTCGTGGAACCCTGCTCGTCTGGAGGACGCGGACGAGTCGCAGGCCATGACGTACCGAGTATCCAAGACGCTTGCGGAGCGGGCGGCGTGGGAGTTTGTAAGGGACCAGAAGCCCAATTTTGACCTCGTTACTGTTAACCCGCCGCTGGTGCTGGGTCCCGTTGTGCACCACCTCGCTACGCTTGAGACGATTAATACCTCCAATGAGCGAGTCGTAAAGATGCTAGAGGGCCAGTGGAAGGAGCGCATTCCGGATACAGGTCCGATTGTGCTGTGGATTGACGTCCGTGATGTTGCGACGGCGCATGTTAGAGCCATGGAGAATCCTGGAGCTGGCGGGCAGCGCCTGTACACTGTTGGTGGCCGCTTCACGCACCGCCAGATTGCGGATATTGTGCGCAACAACTTCCCCGAGTTCAAGGACAAGGTGCCTGGGCCGGATGTCCCGGGTGGTGGATGCCCGCCAGATTCGGAGCTGTTCAAGTTCAACACTGATAAAACGAATCAGATTTTGGGAATCAACTGGATCTCACTTGAGAAGAGCCTTGGAGACTTGGTTGAGTCGCTCAAGGGCTTTAATCTGTAATGGTTAAGGAATCCATTAACAAGGGGACCAGTTTTAGCCATCTTAGTCGCTTGTTTTAAAATGGTAATTGGGGGTAATTGAAATTTGATAACCTGAATTAAACAGCTCAGCTATAATAATACATGCCTCTAAGAGGGTCCCTATTCCAGTTCCGTCTTTGTACGCCGTCCAATGCAGTATATCCAAGACATATCTAATCATCTCATACATAAAATCACAACACGTCTATAATAGGCTGTTCTATCAGTTAATCAGTTAGTACGTCCCACCCAGTCTCTCCAAGTCTCTTTCATTCATAACGGGACTTCGCTCCGGCCTGCTTCGCGACGGTGATGGCGGCGGCAGTCGATGTGAGTCATTCTCCGTAACGGTCCATGTGCTCCAACTCTGTTGCCTCGATCCAATCGGCGACTGACTCCCCTGTGTCGACTTTTGTGGCGGAAAGTCGAGCGCAACTCCTATTTCCTCGGCGGCAATTGGATCTCGGGGTATATCGTACATGCTGGTCTTTGTCCTTTTTCCCGTCGGTGTGCTTGGCAGCGCGCGATCAGGTGGCGGGCCGGGGGCGCCGCCCATTGTTGAAGTGTATCCTGGTTGCGGTGAATACTGCGACGGCGCCGTCACTGGGGATTCTGTAGCACCAGGAGACAATTGAGAAAATGGCGGTCTGTAAGTAGTCTGTGGCAGTGTTGGGTCTGAGTTTCCACGTGCGCCGCCCGTCGCAGTCAGAGGGATATGGAATCCTGGGTGAAGTCGTGACGGTCTCTTCTCAGGGGAAAGCTGCAGTGACGATTTGGAGCGCAAAAACCGTCGGTCTTGAAGGCGCGGGGGCGGTGTAAGAGGTACGCCGTCTTCGTTGCCATATGATGTCGTGGGGGACACAAGAGAGGCAGATGACGGCTCCTCTGGTGGCGAAAGAACATTGCGACCCGGCGTGTTTGTACCAGTGCCAGCTGTTTGCGATATATTACGCCGTCGCGCGCGACGATGCCAGAGGACAGCGATAATAACAACGACCAGAGCCAACGGTATGGTAACTCCAATTATCACCTTGGAAGCTGTTGACAGTCCCGGATTTCCCTGGTCCGACAAGGACCCAGACAAGCTTGCCGTCAATGACGGATCCTCAATAGATGAGATGGTTGGGGACAAGCCGCCATCCTCGCCGGTCGAAGTCGACGACGGCACCATTAGCGAAGACGTAGCAATCAACGAGGTAGAAAGTCTATTGCTTCCGCTTAGAGTCGTTGTAGTCGAAACTTCGGTCGACAAGGTGGTGGCTCGTGTGTCATAAGTCGTCGTTTGTTCGCAGCCGGTCGGATTTCCAGAAAAGACAGGATTCGTGCAAATAAACGTTTCCGGCGGAGGACCGGGATCCGAAATAAAAGCAAAGCTTTTGCTGTTTACGCCTTGTTTCAGCAGCGAACACAACATGACGACAGGAGAAGCGAGTGTGGGTTGCTCGTACCTTTGACAGAAGTTGATGATCCAATCAACGTTTGCTAAGACGAGGCCGCGGTTAGCTGCATATCCTCTATCTAGAGGCATTTTGGCCAAGATACTTACGATCATTTCCTGGTTGATTAATATTATCGACACCGCATATTTGCGAATCGCAGCAGTATAGTCCAAGTAGCGCCGTATCCCTCTCCGAGTCGTTGAGTTGTGTAAGCCGCTCGCAAACCCGCTCAAATGTCTCATTATCCGGTACAAACGACCGCCGAAAACTGTCTCGGCAAGCTAAAACACAGCCGGGCCCGTCCAAGATGCCCGTTGCAATAGCACCCCATGGGCTGCCGATGCACTGGGTTATGCTCATGGTTGACTATAAAGGGTATCGATTCCACGGCCCTAGTAAGATTAGTGATGGGCGGATGTGGCTGCAGGACGTCGGACCACCACTCGCAACGGCACAAGCCAGCCTCTGCATGGGATAAGCAATATAGTTCAGGGGTGAATCAGATGTCGGTTTGAATGAGAAAGGGTGAATGTCTGGCTAGCCGGGAGAGTGCTTGCTTGCTGGCACGGAGGATGAGGGGTGAAAGGAGGGTTCTTAACATTTAGACCTGATAATAGAAACTGAGGCCTCGCTGAGACTACTGATTGGGCGAACAAGTATACGAGCTGACCAGATAGTCTTGTTGCACAGCAATTCGGCAAGACAATCTGGTCCTTTCCGTGGAGTATGCCGTCTTGATTGGTGCGCGCAAATGCGTTGGTGTGCTGCGAGAGCGGAAGAAAAGCAGCCACATGTACGTGGATCAGCTTGAACAAACAGGTGGTCAGGCCTGACCAGCATTAAAGAAGAAGTAAAAGCGAAAAACAGCTCGCCCAAATCCCCAGTTGGGGGGACACAACGTTTTCAGTGGCGTTTAGGGCGGCAATAACGACGTCGTTTTGTCTACTTGTGTGGGCGAAGTGGTTGAGGGAATCGGATGCGAGGTGCGCGCGTGCAAAAGGTGGCTGCGGAAAGAATGCATGATGTACACATCCGGATATGTTTATTAGCAATCCTTGAAGAGGCGGGAGAAAAGTAAGGCAGGGGTTGGATATAAATTGCGTGGACTTGCTGGGTATCATGCAGCAAGTCGTGATGGCGCATAGGGGGGCCAAGCCGGGGGGCGCGGGCTGGTTTGATGTCGTCCAATGTCCTGGTAGAAAGAAAAAGGGCAGCCACATCAAGCACGCACATTCCTGCTCAGAGATTTAAAAGCATCATCGACTCAATTAATCTTGAAACCCTTCAATAGGTGACCCGAGAGGAGAGCGTGGGTCACTGCCATTGTTGCTTCGAGAACCAACAAGTGTCGAATCAGCGACAAAGCCCGCCAGAAAGATGACCAAGACGATACAGGACGAAACTCGGATTTGTTTTGCCATTTCCCAGCCACTTCAAAGACACCAGCGCATATAAACTTCTCACACACCTAACACATCAATGGTGAGAGCTGTGGATGGAGGCCCACACCCGAAACAGACAGTGCCTCGCCTGGATCCTGGCAACCTTGGGGCGTCATAGGGCAGCATTCGGCTGCGGCCGCTTTGACCCCAGCGAGAATTTACTATCCATCGCTCTGCGGTTTCGTCCTGTCATGACTGTTTTTCCAACAGGGTCTCTTTCGGTCTTGGCAGGAACGCGGGAGACAGCAACGTGGGAGCGAGGCGGCAAGATGACGCGCAGTGGACTTAACATGGGTGTTTGCTGTCGAGGGCCGCAAAACCATATGCTTGCCACCCTCCAAAGAGGAGTCGCGAACAAAGGACAAATGTTCGATTACGCCGTCCAATCAATAGCTCTAGGTGGCGAGGAATTTGTGTTGCCCGGCGTGGCACGAGCTCTGCTGTCGTGACACGTTGCGGCGGTGCAAGACTGCGCTGCGCGTCATGTCTATCGACTATAGCTGCGAGAAGCGGGACTCTTGGGAGATGCCGTGTGTGGCGGTCAGGTCATAGCGGTCAGCGAGAGGCCGGCCCATCGATTCATTCTCGTTGTTGGATAAGCTGAACGGTAGCATAGGACTCGATGAGCGATGATCCCGGCCGAGAAAGCGGTGACATGACAGAGGCCAAGTAAAAGCACTGGGAGGTTGGTCTATTGGACGCCGTTACGCCGTACGAGGTAGGCGGGCAGCGGGCAGACCACGTGTGGTTCCGAGTAATGATTCGCATCCGCTCAGGCGCAACACAGAGATTTACAGGGTTTGTTCTCAGCTTATAGGTAGGCGTGAATTGAAGCTAGCTGACTGTTTGCAAGCTGCTAGGTAAATGCGTACTAAAAGGTATAATATAATCTAACAGCTGGCTTACAGCTCCTTCCGGCCACAGTCACGGACAGGTTTGCTCTTGCCTCTGATAGCATGATAGAAGCTGAAACTCCACTGGACTTAGTAAGCCGTCCTTGAAGTCTTCATGGCTACCGCGGCTGGAACGATAATCATCGGCTGTTCGCATTCGTTTAGAGTGATGCTACCGAATTATTTCTTATACCCAAGTCTCCCGTAGAAAGGAATCTCTGAAATGTCCGAAATGTCCGTGTGGGTCGTGTCAGCCTCTAGCGCCCGCTTTCCTCCTGGCGATTCGCGGGGAAGATGCTGAACAGGGCCTCTTCTCCAGCTCCGCGGTTGTCCGCTCACGCAACTGCGCCTGTCCAGCGGTAACCTCGGCCGGAGTGGGGGAGAGCGATCCCCAACTTGTGGCCGCCGCCATCGACCGAGCCGGACTTTACGAGCTTCCTCCCTCAGGACCTTTATTTCTCGACAAAGAGGCATCCTGTCCTTTGCTCTGCTCCGTAACGTTTGAATTCCGTTGCCATTGACGTTTTAATTGAACCAGTCAGCGCATAGAAGAGCACACGATGGCGGATAAGGATAAGGCGGCACAGCGTCTCGAGGCACTCGGCAACCAGCTGGGGAGCTCAGGCTTGCCCTCAATCAAAAAGGTTGCTCCCGGCTCCAGTACCCTGCGCGTCGAGGGCAAAGTCATTATCATCACGGGTATGGCAATGCGATACATAAAAACCAGCCTCGTGTTAACCGAAATGCTGACTCTGCAAAGGCGCCAACTCGCCTCTGGGCATTGGCCGAGCCACCGCGCACCAGTATGCCGAGTGCGGCGCAAAGGCCATTTACATTTGCGACTACGATGCGACGCACCTCGAATCGCACAAGAAGGAAATCAACGAGGCTTACCCGTCCGTCGAGGTGCATACCCGGCAGTTTGACGCCGGCAACGAAAAAGAGGTCAAGGCTGTCGTCGACGATGCCATGGCCAAATACAAGCGCCTCGATATCTTCTTCGCCAACGCTGGAATCACCGGCAAGCCTACTCTCTTTACAGACTTTGACGATTCGGAGTTTATGTCTGTCATGCACACAAATACCCTAAGGTATGAGAGCTACCTACCGTGTTCCCCTCGCGCCCATATAACTCTGACTCGCAACGCAGTGTATTCCTCGCCGCCAAATACGCAGCGCCAGCAATGATGGAAACTTCGCCAGAAAAGCCCCAAGCAAACGGCAGCATCATTGGCACCGCCTCTGTTGCCGGAATCCGTTCCAACGCCGGTTCAACACCCTATTCGGCCTCCAAGGCTGCCGTCATATCTCTTGCCCAGACAATCTCGTACCAGCTGGCTGATACTGGTGTCCGCATGAACGCAATCTGCCCAGGCCTGATTGAAACGGGCATGACGGCGCCAGTATATGAAGCAGCCCGAGCACGCGGCACGGAAAAGAAAATTGGCCAGCTTAATCCTATGAGGCGTGGTGGCCATGCCGACGAGATTGCTCGCGTGGCGCTGTTCCTGGGAAGTGATGAATCCAGCTACGTCAATGGGCAAGCGTGGGCTGTCGATGGTGGATTGAGTGCGGGACATCCATACGTTGTTGGCAAGCTGGCTTAATTGCCCAGCTCATGAAATGAAATTTGTTCCATATAACTGTTGGATAGCGTTTTGCACTATACACTTCATATACTTTGATATCATACATATAAGTCATCACCTCATCTATACATAGAACTGTGTCAGTGGGCATCTATCTCCATGGACCCTTGCCCTTCCAATATCTGCGCTATCCTCACCAGCTGCGCATCCTTCCACGCCTTGTAATCCGCTCTGCGCCCATCGCTCAAATAGTCAAACTTATCCTGCATCATGGTATCCGCTCGTCTTCCAGACTCGGGCTGTAGGGCATCGACATCCTCGGGGTCCGCCATGTTGACATCATTTTCTCTAATAGCCTGCACAACTTCTGCAATACCCCTATACCAATCACTCTCAAACCAGTCCTTTTCCTTGGCCACTTCGACCGCAGCATCAAAGTCCTTTGCCTTGACATGCGACCAGCCGTCCCAGGCATCTACATTCTCAGACCCAGTGAAAATCGCCTCTTTGCGCGCGCGGTCTAGCACAGCCAAAATCTCCTTGCGAAGGGGTACGTAGCCACTTTTATCAATCTGCTGTCCAGTTGTTATAGCCTGGAAGCGAACCGTGACAAAGAACAGAATCGCTGCCAGCAGCTCCGAAAGGTGCGAGTTGGCCCATTCGTCGTCCGTCCTGCGACCTTCCGGGAGTAGTATCGACTCCATACCGGCGAGAATAGTTGGTGCTAGCTTTTTGCTTCCCGTTTCCGCGCAGAAGAAGCGGATTGCAGGGGCAATCCATGGATGTAGCCCCGTCCTAGCACTGTCGCTTTCTCTCCCACCACCACCACCACCACCAGCCTTGTTCGGCGTTACACTCGTTGCCTTCTTGAACTGCGCCAAGCTCTGCTCTTTCGAAGGCGTCGCTCGCGAAGGGAGCTTGCGCGATGGAGAGCTAGCAGCTTCCTCGCCAGCACCAAACTTGGCCACCGGCGTCCTAACTCGACCCGAGCTTCGTCGCGACGATCCCGTTGCATTGGGCAGGATATTGTCCAGATGTGTATATAGACGCTTGTATATTCGTGGAGGAATCGGCGGACGGGCTACTATGGGCGGAAGATCGAGTGTGATTTTAAGGCGGTCGCAGGCAATATTGGCGCAGGCATAGTGTCGTGCGATTTCCTCTTCGGCTTTGAGTGTGCTTGCGTGGTTGCGGGACTGGGCGAGGAGAGAGCTGGCAAGTTCTATAAGTGACGGAGGGAGGTCGCTGCCGAGTGACGGCATTAAAGAGAGGAGCGCAAGTTCTATCTGACGACTCATTTTTGGAGCGGTTTAGTGCTGGTCGTTTGTGACGATGCGGGAGGTTGAAGCTTGGGTGACGCGATGGTACGCGTGGGTTGGTCGATTGGAGAACGCCAGGTCACGAGGGGCAATTTAGATGATGGCAAACCTACCCTTGACCAGTTGTTGAAGTTTACAACTGAGAAATAACTTGTCTTTACACTTGAATGGATCATTTATTTGCCAATTTAGGATGTACTGGTTTTACTATTTACTTCAACGTAATTCCGTATATCAGTTTTGACTGCAACGACAACTGGTAAAGTACTTGACCAATATTCAAGATTCAAAAGGTTCCCTAAGATATATTGCCACAACGATGTGTGTAAGTTGGGCGAGCTAGGCGCCGACTGGCAGTAAACAGATCTGCTTCCTTGGACAATATTGCATACGGTATTGGAAGGTCTCCAACACTCTGATAAAGAAGCAAAATGAAGTAAGACCATGTACTTTAAACACGCTCGGTAATGATGAATGCGGATAGAATAAACCAATTCCAAATGCGGTATGCAATACAAGAGTGCTCTATTCGCGTGTCCTTGCATAAGGTAGGCAATCGTCTCTGTCAGAGTATCTGGAGGCTGGTTTCGTTCCAAATGCACCAGATCTTAGATCTCCAGGGGCCACATCTCACAGCGCATTCAGGCCCAAGATTTGCTGACTGGCGCCCGCTACTGCGACGTGGCAGCGACAAACTTGGCGGGACGCCACCGCCCCATCTGCCGAAGCATCGCTAAAGACGGCCCCTTTTCTGGCGTCATTCGGCAAAACAAGCCAGCACAACAAAGAAACAGTACCCCCGGCAATTGCGTCGCAGCAACATCGCCGCAATCGCAGTTTTCCTTCACAATGCATTTCAGTGTACTACTAGGCGCCACATTTACTGGTCTGTCTGCCGCCCACGGCTCACATGGTGCTGGCTCTGGCATGTACGGCGAAGAAGCGCGAACCGACTACGCCAACTGGATGACGAGACACATGGCTGGTACGTTGGACAAGGGCGCGACAATGAGAGCCCAATTGACATTATTTGGCACGAAACTAAACATATTTAATTCACAGAGGAACACCACATGGAAGGCTGGGACGCCGGCTCCTTCTTCACCCTGCACGACTACAACACCGACGGCGTCTGGCGACCCGAAGAGATTCAGCGCACATACGGCCTCCTCGACCCTTCAAACAAGGACATGAGCGACGAGCGCAAAGAGCAAATCGTCGGAGAAGTAGTAGGGAAAATCGACCGGGACGGCGACGGCCTCATCAGCCGCGACGAGTTTGTCACGTTTATCGAGCGCGGCGAGACGCTGCCTGACATGGGCTCCGGCCCGGGCCACCATGGTGACGACGAGTACGAGTACGAAATTCACCATTGGGAAAAGTACCACGACGAAAATACCAAGCTCGAGGACCTTACGCACCCAGAGGATATTGAGCACTTCAAAAAGCACGAGGAGATGGATCAGGCGGAGGAGGCGCAGGAGGAGATGGATAAGATGGCGATTGTGCTGGAGAATATCCCTGCCAAGTTCCGCAGAATACCAAACTAAACCGCAAAAAGGAAAAGGGAAGAGACGAGAAAGTAATGTATTAGTATGATGTGGGATGTTATGTATTAAAGATGATGAAGAACATGACATGTGGGTTGCAGTTGTACTGTATGTTGGATATATATATTAGAGCGCAGCAACATAGACGTCAAAGACACAATGCCACACCCCCGGTGCAAAAGTCTTGACATGCTCAACATGGTTGATGACTGCTTGTCGCTTGCTGCCCTCCCCCACGCTCCATTGCTTATATAGTTCTTCTATTTGGCCTCGACGGGAGTCAATATCGGCAACAGCAACATTCTCATGAAGATGCAGCCACGACTCTCTGCTGTGCCGCGTAACCTCCCAAGCCTCTCTCCATGTTGGCTCACTTGTTGGTAGGAAGCCGCCGTTTACGTGCCGAATATTCTGTGAATAACCAAGATCCTGCACCTGCGCCAGCCTCTCTTGGGCCTTTTGGTTATCCTCTTGCAAGACGATGATTTGCTCACCACCGCTCATCAGCTCCTCCAGCGGGAGCATCAGATCATCACCTCGAACAACTTTTATACTCCAATTATTCGCCTTTGCGCCACGGCGCAACCCTTCCACACTCCAAGGGTTAATCTCCCAGCCGATAACCTTCATTCCTAGCGAAGCGTAAGAAAACACAAAGTACCCGATGCCAGCATACAGGTCCACTGCATATTCCGTATCCTCGTCCTGCGTGTTGCGATTCCCGCTGCGCGCCGCTTTGAAATTGAGCAGTCTTGCCTTTTCCTTCACGTTTCCGCGGCTAAACATGGTCCAGCGCGGCGACCATATCTGATGTATGCCATTTTGCTTTGTTGATACCCAGAATGCGTTTTCGAATTCGTCGTGCGTTGGTTGCTCGCCGGCGGTTGACGTTGTTCCAAAATCACCGTAGAGCATGTGCAAGCCCGTTGGACTGCGAAAGACGTTTTCCTCGTCTATTCCTTCCTTCTGTAAAGGAATTCCTTCGTTGATGGCGAGATTGATTAATTGGCCTTTGGCGACCTTGGAAAGCTCTTGGAGGAGTAGAGTCCAGAGTGATGTGCGTTGCGAACCGTCACAGCGGCTTAGCGTCGATGTCCAGGCTGAGGTGCCAAAACTTCCAGAGGGTAAAAGTGCCATAGGCTCGTATATAGTAAATCTCTTGGGCGCAGAGTCTAGAAGCGTTGTCTTCCAGGTGACAGCGTCCTGATCTTCGGGAGGCTGTATCAAGTCAAGCCATGTCGTCAAGGCTGCCTGCACCGGATTGTGAGGCGACGGCTTAGGCATATTGGCAATATGCTACTTATTTGAATGCCACAATATCTTATAGATTTATTTTTCAAGTGATACTGTGCTGCGTGGGCTTCTTTAACGTGCGTATATGTTGCCTCGTCTCTGCTTTAAAGGCTAAAAATCGAATTGTCGTGGTCTAAAACGGCGGATCCGCAGCTCGCTCCTGTAGTTCGACCACTCAGGCAATACAATGAGCAAACTCTACGCACTGATTCAAACAAAACATGTCGTCATTTTAAAAAGTCATGGATATCTCAAACCATATTCTAATTTACATATACAAATCTTCCATCCATAAAATGCATATTTTATCATTACAGGAAATAATCGCTCGGGCCCCGCCTGCTTGAGGGCACATGCCTCAGCTCATCCGGCACCGCGGAGAATATGCTAAATCGAGGGTCAAGATCTTTATCAACAGTCATGATGGATGCAACGTTTCCACAGCGGTAGCAGTAGTTGGGCGCAGACCAGACCGTCACGACTGAGTTTTCTGGAAAGTGATACTGTTGCTCGCGTCAGTTTCAAAGTTCACGCGTCTGCGAGCTCTGGCTACATACCTTGTATCCTTCATTAACCAGTTGATGCGCGCGCGCAATCAGTTTCAACCCATTGACGTGGTTAAACTCGTTCGCAACCTTATCGCCAAACAGCCATCCAGCACCACGGGGACTGACGGCCCACGTTTCGACTTCTTCTGGGTCTGACCAGACCAAGTCGCAAAACGCGCCTTCATGCGGAATCTCCTGCGCACGTGCTACCACACGAATCTGGTCTATAGTTCTAATTTCAGGGCTCAGGCCGCCGTGTACGCAGAGGACTTCTCCGTCGACAATGGCGGCAAGGACGAGGAAGTCGAAAACGTGGCAGCAGGCCTTCCAGACGGAGGCGTTGCCGTACTTTTGTTGACATTCTTCGTAAAATCCGTATACTTGAGTAATTTGGCGTGACTCATGATTACCACGAACGAGGACGATTCGATCGGGAAACCTGTCCAGTATTCCGTCAGCATGAGCCTATTGCATTTAAAGGTTGGCATTGGCGCCTGGTGAGTACTCACTTTGCCTTTAAGCACATGAGAAGCGTAAACGTTTCCAAGCTGAAATATCCTCGATCGACAAAATCACCGAGGAATACAAACCGTGTTTGTGGGTTCTGTGACGAAGGAACCGTGCTGCCAACAGCAGCAGACTCTGGCTTCGCTTCGCTATCTGTTTGGTCATCCTCGCTTGAATTCACCTTCTTGCGTAGTTTAGGATTTGTAATTTCCGAGGGCGGCTCGATATCTTCTGATGTGATGATGGTCGTCGACGTTTTGGGTTCCTGGACATCGGTCTCGCCAGGCATTCCGCCGGCGACACGGAACAGCTCCAAGAGGTCGTAGAACTGGCCGTGAATGTCGCCGCATACCGTCACCGGGGTACAGACGGGCTGGATATTAGACTCTGCATCCAAAATTGTCAGCAATTCGTGCACAAGCGAGACTTTCTGCGCTGAGCGTCTAGCTGCGGGCTTACCCTCCATCAAGATCTCCTTGACCCTCTCGCACAGCTCCTTCATCGCCCGCTCGGGCAAGTAATGGCACTGCTTCGCCTCCTCAAGCCACTCATCGAGGCCTGCATTGGGCCCAAGATTCGCAGGACCAGGTCGGGGTATGTTTGACGCCATGATACAATGTGCCGCGCTCGACAGATGCGGCGTCGGAGCGTTACGAAGAGCAACTCGCCAAAGGGATGGAGACCGATCGTCGTAGCGCGGTAGTGCCCAACTGCGGCGAACCCTGGGCTAGTCTTCCGGCCCAAGCCCGGTATGGGTTTCAGAGGCACATGTCCAACGTCTTGCGGTCATAGCACACTGCGATGTCTGCCTACATAAATATAGTGAAAGGAGCTCAAATTTTGGCCTAGGAACTGTTTTTTCATGATTTAATTACAATTTTATATCGAAACCTTAACCATCTATGCTTAACCTTTTCTTCCACTGTTGGATTCCGTATCTTATGTAACTACACGTGACGTGCTGCGCCTAGGTAATTGCTGCCCGGGTGGCGGATTGCGCACGCCGAATGGTGGGTCTCAGCGGAAGGCGGCTCTGAGAGATTCCAGGAGCTAAAACACCATTTGTTCGTCAGGCGAACTCTTTTGATGAGTAACTAACAGAGCCTTTGCCATGCTGCATTTGCGGCCGTAATGCGCCATGTCTACGAAAGCTCCTCAAGTCCTTTCTCGCAAGACCAATGGGACTTCACCTGCAGGAGCTGGACAGCGAAATGCACCCAATAGAGTAAGATTCCAACTCAAATCTCGAGGCGATGGTGAGAGCCTAACACAACCCAGGGGAAACGGGGAGAGGAAAATGCCAAATCTAGACCAGGCAGGGGCAGAGGTCAGGCAAGCAAGAAGTCTGAAAGCAAGGTAATCTGAATTATTCGTCATAATTCTGACTCTAGAATGCTGACAACGGGCCATAGGGAAATGATAATGAAACACCAAAGCAACCAAAGCAGCCCAAAAGCAAGCCACAAAACGATGGCTGCAAGCTAGTCATACGACGATTGCCTCCAGGCATGACTCAGAATGAATGCACCAGTATTCTTGGTGAAACTTGGGAGGCTGGCAAGGGCAAGGTAGACTGGTTCTCATATATGCCAGGGAAGGTTTCCACTGAGTAAGTCTCCATGATGTCATGAGTAATTTTGCAAAGATTCTTACAGAACCAAAAAGCCCTTCAAAGCCTTCAAGACCAGCGCGGGCCTATTTACATCTTGTAAAGAAGGATGATGTCGTGCCGCTGGGTGAAACCGTTCGCAATGCGACGTGGGAGGACGCCAAAAACACCTTTACTAGCCCTGCCTTGGTCGCGCCGCCTGCACTTGAGATGTCTATTTATAAAAAGATACCCGGAAACAAGAAACGTACAGATACTCGCCAAGGCACTATAGATCAAGATCCCGAGTTTATGACTTTCCTCGAAGCTCTTGCAAACCCGGCACCGTTGCGCGAAAGCATTGACGTGGAAGGACCCGAGGATACCAGTAATCAGACAAAGGTTACCACAACACCGCTGGTGGAATACTTGAAGGAGAAAAAGGCCAACAAATCAAAAGAGTCTGGCAAGAAGAGAGGTGAGAAGAGCAAGGGCAAGGACAAAGACGACGATGCGTCAAAGAAGAAGGGCAAAGAGTCAAAGTTAGAAAAAGCAGACAAGGCAGACAAGGGCAAGGATTCTGTCAAGATTTTGACCAAGAAAACGGCAACGGAGCAGGCCACAGAAGCTGCCAAGAATGCTGCCAAGGAGATAAACGCAGCCATTGCGCAGGACGCTCCAAAGAACCGACGGGCAGGAATCGCCGCTGCAGCCCGGATTTTGCAGCGCGACCTAGGCCTCAGCCCTGGTACTGCCCATCGGCGCGCACGTCAGGATGCAGCCAAGGCAGAAGCTGACTCTCAGAGTGCTACTGCCAAGGAAGCAAAAGAGTCCCCGTCGCAATCGCCAGAACCTAGCGCACAAGACAACAAACCTAAACAGTCCCCGGCTGGCGGTGGCAAAGCACAGGCAACAGGGAAGAAGACTCGAGGCGGTAAGAGCGCAGAGAAAGCCAAACCTGAACCAATACCTCAACCAACTGCCACCAACCCTCCTGTCATTCTTAAAAAGAAGCCAGACACAAGTAACGCACCCGCAGCGCCTGTAGCGCCCACAGAACCCGCCGAAACTCCCCAGAAAGCTGCTACGACAAAAGAAAAGCAGGCGGATAAGGGAGAGAAGCAAGCTGGTAAGGAGAATGGTAAAGGAAGCTCGGGTAAAGGAGCTGCAGCTGCACAGAAAAAGGGCACAAATGTCGTACCGGATGCCACTCGAGCGTTCATCAAGCAAGCAGTGCAGTCTCAAGGCGTCACAGAGGCAGCTCTCCGACAGGTATTGGAGGGCTTTGGAACGATTATGGCAATTGAAATGGACAAGCGCAAGAGCTTCGCATATGTGGACTTTGCTGACCACGATAGCCTCGTTAAAGCCATTGCCGCCAGTCCTGTGACTGTCGCACAAGGATCCGTACAAGTTCTCGAGCGTCGAGAGAAGAAACCGGCAGCAAATGCACCTGCCAATACTGCAGGTGCAGCAGGTGCAGAAACTGAAAAGAATGAAAAGGCTGAAAAGGCTGAAAAGGGTGAGAAGAAAGACAAAGCAAAGGAGAAGAGCTCTGGACGCGGCCGCCGCGGACGTGGCAAAGGCAACGCCAAAGAAAATGGAGAGGCCGGTTCTGCTGCTCCGCCTACAGAATCTCCAGCACCCACCCCAGCAGCTCCCACAGGGTCTGGATGAATATGGGTATAGGCGCAACGCACAACTATCCCTCGACATATTGCACAACAACAGCATATTCTTGGTACTGGCATGGGCAATCACTGCGTCTACGTTTCACAGAGGCTTATTGTAACATCAAGTCATAGCTTGAGGCATGACTGTAAGTTACACTGCAGTGCCGAGCCGCCAGTGTACTATGAATATCCGCCACAACTGCCCTGGAAGCTAGCACTTCTCAGCTGTTCAACACAGAGAGTCGATACTAGCCACACAGAGAATCTACTTGGCTGCCGTTACAAACTCGGACGGCCTAATAGGCCGACCAGTGACAAGTGAATAGGGCATAGAATCATTATCATTCCATATAGGACCATGGTGAATCAACGGTCTGTAGCTGTCTTAGATGGCTCTAAATATAGCAAACATCCCGCCCGTAATTTTTCTTTCCCGCTCGTGAATCACATCTACTTTCACCGCTCGTCATCCTAACATATAAAGCCAGCATATTCCCGTCGCTCAATGACTGGCCAACGCTCCCAGGGAAACAAAAACATAATAAAGTACGACTGCCATACCAAATCCAACAGCCATAGAGCCTGACTCGGCATACAGTCTTCTCAACAACGCAGCCGCATCACCAACCCACAACACCTCGTTTCTGTCCTTGCGCGCCGTCTTCAGCCCAGGCAAGCCATCAAGACTGCGTGTATTATTGGCAGCTTGATACTTATGAGCAGCGTTTTTATCCGCCATGCTTTGGTTCCACTGCCTTAGAGTCGGGCGAGCCTCAAATACGCAGTGCTCATCCAGGTCCCCGCTCTCGGCTCTTCCCTGGCGCAAAAGATTCTCAAAACTGGCCCCCTTCTCGTGTGTACCATTTTCATTGTCATCATCATCGTCTTCTTCAGGAGAATACAGCCCTTTCTTGATCCGAGGCACGCCATACCCACAGCTCGTCTGAACCTGCCAAATATCACAAACAATCACCGCCCTCGCACCGCCAAACTCCTCCTTTGTCTCACCCGCCACCTGACGCAGAAGATCCGGGAACCGAGGGCTGTCCCACTCGATAATGGTGGATTTGCAAAACAGCCGCAGGATGCGCGGCGTATTGCCAAAGCTCATAAACATGAGGCACAGACGGCCATTCTCGTACGAGTGGGCTATCGTCTCGCAGCCGGAGCCCATGCGGTCAATGTAGGCGCACCGGTTGGGGCCGAGGATGTTGAAGTGTGTGTCGAATACGCCCTTGGGAGAGACGTTGATGTGCCGGCCGTGGGTAGAGGCGGAGCCGGTCATGAAGACGGTTTGCTTCTTGACCCAGGCGGCGAGATCGTCGTTGAGGCTGTCGTAGAGCTTCATGGCTGCAAGTGAGACGGTGGTTGCTTGAGGATGCTGTGAAGCACGGCTAGAGTGAGAAAGTTGCTGCGACGAATAGGAGCAACTCAAATCTGTTATGGGTGGTTGGTAAATGGGTGAGTCAATATGGGTAAGTCTTCAGCTTCCTCTTCGACCGGGGTCCCGGGCTACACCGGGTGATGATCCAACTGTCGTGGTGTACAGGCGAAACCGGTGGAGAAGCTCAGCTCACCTTACCTTTGATCGCAACAGGCAAATATATTTGGGATTGACTCCCAAGCCAACTATAAAAAGAAAAGGGAAGCGCGTTCGATCTCATAATATCCAAAGGGAGGAAATATGACTCCCCGTTAGCCGAAACGGTCGGAGTTTAATCATCATTCAGCCGCTGAATGCCGGCTTGCTCAGGCTCGGTTCCGAACGTCGGCCATACAATAAGGCTGACCCTTGCTGCCTGCCGGTGCCTAGAGGCCGAGCAAACGCCTATTCTATCCGCTATTATTAATCGACAGCCCTACCACCCGAATTGGAAGGTACCAGTATCAGCATTAGCTGGACATTCCAATCAGTGGTCCATCCTCAAGAGAAACAATGCCCGACAGCAACATGATCAACGATTATGACGCTTTTGATTTTTTTTTTATTAGAGCCATGTTCAAACTTTTTATATTTTCCAGATGACTATTTACAGGGGTATCAAAAAGGGAACCAACCCAAACCGAAAGCATGAACACAAAGCACAAAAGATGAGCTGGCACCGTCCCAAAAACTGCCACCGTTAACGGAACTACTGTACGATTTGCGACCATTCGCTTTTCTTAGCAGCTTTAGAGGACGCGGACCGGGGGGTCTGAGGTGCTCATTTGACTGAAGTCTCTCATGGCTCCATCCTACAGTTGTCCTAGCAGGACGCGACGGTCGACAAACTCGCCTTAGTTCATCATGAACTGGTTTATGCAAGTAGCATACGTCCTCGGGAGAGAATACGAGGGCACTATTGCAGATGCCGTGGCCGGCACGATGTAACGGTAACGTAGTCACCTTGCTGCATCCTTGGGTGAATATTTCGGCAGGTTATTCTCCTGGAACAACTGAATGTTGTTGTTCCAACCAAAGGAACCCATCATGGTAACCATCATCACCACCAGATGGGGTACGGGGGCAATCGTCTGCGCTTGGACAGTGAGTTCAGTCATAAGTACCGATCCGAACCCCAATATCATTCGGATACGCTGTCCTACGGGGACTCTGCGCCCGGTGCCCCCTGTCAAACCGAGCTGACAACCTTCGCGTCTCTGCATTGGTATCGAACAAAGCATTCCTCTGTTGACGCAAATTCTCACGCAACTGGTGCATCCGCTGGGCCTCTGCTGAAGTGTGAAACGGCTCAGCTGGAGGAATGGGTTCGGCAGGCGGGACAGGAATCGCCCCAGTGGCCATGGGGTGAAAGTTGACGTTGCCGTTTCCTTGATGATGCGAACGGCGACGGTGGCCTCTGGCTGCTTCGTAAGGGGCAGCCTGCTGCGCTACACATCCGGAACACCACACCCCCTGGGCTGCAGCAGGCTGTTTCTGCTTCTGCAGGCGACGGTATCTTGAGTCTAGGTCATTGTACCTGCCAGTCCAATCCTGTCGGCACTCCTCAAGGTCTGTGAAGAGCTTCTTGTTGACCTTCTTTTCCCGCTCAAGCTTGTGGCTTAGGTGTTGCAGCTTTTCGCCTGCACGGGAGAAGAGGTACTGGAATTGGTCTGCGCGGGTTGACGACTTGGTGCATTCTGTGTAGGCGATCCTTAGATCGGCGAGTAGCCGTTCTGTGCTGTCCAAGTGGATGTCTGGATGCATTGTCAGTACCTGTCGATCAGGGTAAGGTTGTCCAGGGAGACGATATACCTCTGTATGAAGGCATCGTGACTTTTGCGAGCGGGGGTGGATGACTTAGGGGAATGGCTTGGAAGAGAAGAAGAGATGCCTAGCAAGTAAAGGACTGATTCAAATAAAGCAGCAAATGTGTACAAAGATGGGAGAAGAGCTTGCTGATGTCTGGTTGAGTGCAAGTGAGTATTTACGCCGAGGTCGTCTTACTAACACAAGCGTTGATTCAAACTTGAATAGAATGAAGAGCAGAATAAAAGTAAAGAAGCCAAATCTGCTCGACGGATCTCCTTTTGTATGGAAAAGCTTTTTATGCAGTGAAACAACGTACCAAATACACACTCGTAGCAAGTCTGCCCGGTTGCCCACCTACACGCTGGCGTGCAGGACAGAAAGACCACAGTCGAGAATGCTAACGACCTCGACACTACTGCATAAAGAACCAGTTTTTCAAGTTTCTTAGCTGGGGCCACGCAGGTGAGCTACGCCAAAATCTCCCTTTCTGGTATGGTCGACGCCGAATGTGCAGCTTGGGGCTTCATGCTGTGTTACCATACCTCTCAGCTGCCCAAGGGTTTGCCTGAGAGGAAGCCTGTCAAAGAGTACAATGGTGAGCGAGTAGATCAAGCCTTTTAACGAAATAACTCGCACTAGAAACCAATCCAGAAACCAAAAATCACGTCAAATCAAGTTGATATGGCCGTGTTGGCCTACGTGAATGGCAAATGTTGTCATGGTGAGGATTGAGTACACATGGGCGTGGATTATGTGGTTCGCGTCCAGCCGGCAACCCTCACTAGCACCAAACCATCTGCCATTCGGGTACACAGAAAAGCCATTCTGCAAAACACCCAATCGTGTCACACACCATTAAATTGCGAACTAGCGGTGGAAATATACCGACACCAAACCAAACGTCCATTCGCCGCCTCTTGTCGTGTCTGCCTTCTAACACCCTAGTCAACGGGTTACGTTGTCGAAGAGCAAAGCGGAGCAATAAAACCAGGCTGCGCAATGTGCATGAACAATTGATTGGGTATGAGGCTGCCAGAAACAAAAAGGCAAAGAAGAAGACAAACTCGGGTAGCGCACTTTGCAAACATGCGAGCTTTGTGTCACCCGTAATCCCAGGAAAGCCTGGAGCTGTCTCTTTGCTTCCACGGCCGTAGTTGATTGACAGGTAGGACCGGAAATCATAGCTTTGACTATGTCAGTAGTTATGAGTGTAAACATTGTTTTGGTATTATACACTGTGGTATACCAATTTGTCAAATCTCGACTACCCAGCCTAGGCTCGACCCAGGTTCTGGGACGAGGTTGCACCAAGCTCTTGACTCACACAAGACCAGTTCGTTGTCAAGCGAACCACTCGCTACCAGCAATTTCTCTACAGAGCAGGGGGGAAGAGAAACAACGCCGTATTTCCCCTCTAGTTGTCCGGCCTCGGGAAGACCAGCTCACGCACTGTATTATGCGTACTGTCCTTGTGTAATGCTACGAATCAAGAAACCCCTCTTTTTGTAAGTCGCAGTGACACATTCAAGTTGATCAGGCAGCGATGCCTTTTCTCTGGTGTCACAAGGCTATGGAAGGTAAATCTAACATCATGAAGTTGTGTATTTTATGTTCTGGATTTAGTGACTCGGTTGTCGGTTGATGATGGGAGTTGTCTTGACAACTCTACACGGCCAAAGCTTTACGGATTCAGCCGCAGAGTAGCAGCAAATTGCAAAAGAGAAGTAAGGAGAAGGAAGCAGTAAGGCCTTAATCAGTAAGATGGGTTTGATAGTTTTATCCACTCGCTATTGTGGGACACGCTGTGCTTTTTTCGCACCACCGTCATGGAAGTCAGCAAAGTGAGTAGCCGATACACGGCACATGACAACAGTTCACACGACGTGCTTCACCTCTCATGACACATATTTGTGCTTTTCATCAAAATACCTCCGTAATAAAGAATCTCTGTTGTCTTTTGTAGCTTCTATTCAAGGGGTATCTATCTATTGCAAAACAGCAGTACGACAGTAACAGATGTGTGAAACGAATCTCTGCCAACGTGGCTCAGTTTCTGTTTGACAACTTGCCAACCATGCATTTCCTATGCAAAATTCCAAAACGTGTTTAATGTTATCGATATGCAATGCTCACTTGAGCTCGCAAAAGATTGTATGTCAACATCCCTCCTCTTTGTAGAGTGCTGTTCCATCCAAACCATAACTATGTCGCAGCATGTAAGTCGCAATCTGAGCAGCCTCGTCCGCGACGCGAAGCAGTGATCCATGGCTAATTTCTCCCAACCCAAAAACGTAGTAAATTCAAAACAAAAAATATACATCGCAGAATTTCCATTAGCAAATCAGTCCATTCCGCCGTAACATATCCTCATATTTCCTCAACTTGACCTCCTGCGTATCCAGCAAGTCCGACAAGCTATTGCGGCGATCCTGCATATCGAAAAACTTGTCCTTCCAATGCGCAATATCATCAATCAAATGATTGACACTCCGATTGCATCGATCCCCAAGCTGTCTTAGCAAGTCCTCGATGCGCTTGCCAAGATGCGACTTGTCGCACCTCAAGTCCTTGTTTTCCTTTTCCAGACACTCGATGCGCCTGTGCAGCTTTTCAAGCTCGGCAGCATGGTGTTTAGACCAATTTCCCGAGTTGCACTCGAGAGCCCGCCGCAGCTCCTGATTCTCAGCGGTGAGTGTTGAAATCTGGCACTCGAGCTGCGGGACGATAACCCGCCCAAGACGATGAACCTCTGCCTCTGCTGCTGACAAACTGTTCTTTAGCTTGCCGACTTCGCAGTTTAGGTTCTTGTTTGCGCTCTCCAGGGTGCGCTCCCGCTCGACCATTCGCTCCCAAACCTCACGACCGACTTTTACGAAGTCATGATGGTGATGGTGGTGGTGGTGGTGCGAGCGGGTCCGCTTGATCGATACGTATTGCTTGCCTGCTGTGGTTGTCTCGATCGTGATGCGCCTGGCCATACGTTTTGGCTTGGTCGTCTCGGGCTCGAGTTTCGGTATGCTCGGTCCTGCTCCCACCTTGACGATGGCGCCGGGCTATAGGACCTGGCGCCGCAGCAGTCGTGGTAATAGTTGTTGTCGTTGCTGTAGTAGCGTGTGTCGGGATACGTTGGGACGTATCGGTATCGGATAGTGTCGTGTATGGTAACGTGAGATACTCCTCGGAGACGAATATGAGTCGAGTATCGTGGAGGAGGTCGCGAAGAGGAAAAAGAATAAGAAGACGACGAAGAGGAGGGAGCAAAGTAGGAAGGGGTATAATAACTCATCCCGTGAAATGGGATTATGAATCTCCTCCGTCGACAGCCAGTAAGTACACTTGATCTTCTCAAGATCAAAGACCCGTGGTGAGGCAAGTGTGTTCGCAGGTGGTTTGACAGGGTGAGCTGCTGACAAGGTCCCGCGGTTGCGGATTCAGTCAGTCTTTGCCTGGCAATAGGGTCTGCCCGACCAGAAAGGCGTCCCGGCTGAGAAGGGCAGAGCCAGGCCAGGCATAGGGTGCTCACCGGGACAGATTTTAAAGACGGAGGCTGTGGGAAGATGTAAAGGCAGGTGATCAACGAAGTCGCAGGGTGGACAGTGTGTAAGCCGCGGCGACTATGCACGAACCAACAGTTTGATAGCAAAGTTTGTATGATGTCACTAAGATAGGAAGAAGTACTGCTATGTGACAGTGTTTTACTTCTTTGACTGTGGTAATTAGAACAAGAAGAAAAAAACATATACGGAAAGCTTTTGTGTGTAAAGATGAACGCATGTTGCAGATTTTATAGACAAAGCAAAGGCAGTCGCTTGCAGCAGCCTAATGGGCCGCTCTCACTGCGGCCGCGATTAACGGCGGTCATCTTTGTGGCCGGATGGGGCGAGAAAAGACGAAACGGATAAACTGTGGACGCAATACGGGCGCAGAAATATCGCTACTGGCTATTATTTGGTTCTCTGTTTGCAGGGAGCTACAAGTTGTTAGGATGGACGGGTTGAGTGGTATAAGTGCAAGTGGTACAAAGGCACTGGTGCACCAGACAGCCAAGTCACAGGTACACTGGTCGCATGCCCACCCAACGTCATCATGTGCAGGAATAGTCTCAGCCCCCAATACAATACCATTGCGCAGGTGAAAGAAACAGTGCAAACGATCACCTGTACCTGCATGACATACTTGCGTCATTTTATTCTATTTAATACCGTCGCGAGGCTCGTGGGATCAAACCGCATCTTGTCCCATCTGATCTCTGTAGGCGGCTCGTTCATGCAAATGCAAGGGCAGCCGCATAGGGCACGCATATAGGCACAAAGACCAGCAGGCCGCCGAGCCTGTGGCCATCTCGACGGGTCATCCGACACGGCCACGATGGGGACGTCATTTCCAGGCAGTAGAGGACTAGTAGTTGAAGCTTGAATGCGGCAGTGGCTGTGCTAGCGTTGGAAGATGCTCTGGTGGCGGAAAGTGTAAGAAGGCCCGGCGAGAAGAAGCGGAGCGAAGCCTTACGCCCTGGCTAGTCCAAAACGAGCAAACTTTGTTGTTGCTTAATATGCTAAACGGCAAGGCCACTTGATACTTGTCTGCTGCCGATAACCAAAGCGAAGCAAACGTATAGCCCCATTCAGTAACCCGGGACCGGGTCCCGCCGCGTTATCCGGCCCCGTCCCGTGACCCACGCCGGCTGAACAATTGAGAGTAGAAACATCACTATAAGAAAGCCCAACTTGACCGAAAGCATGGGTTACAGCACTTATATTATGTTTATTCTTTTGGATATCCTACTCCGGCCCTGACCAGTTTCTATCTTCATTATTCCAACCCACTTTCGGCCAGCCGTGCGGGAGGTTCGAGAACTTGGGCAGCGTATACTGTCCATCGCACTGCCGCTCATCGCAACTTAAATCGCATAGTCCGTACATTTTGCAGTAACACACGCCAGCGTTGGGGCAATGCACGGATTTTTTGCCAAATATTACTATTGCATGTTAGCTTCACCTCCAGTAGCATATTGATCCGGCGCAATGTAAACTCACTATGCCACGAGTATTCCAATACCCGCCCGCTAAGAGAATCTTCCAGCTCAGTCTCCATCAGCCAATTCCGATAACGAATATAGTCAGCTCTAGGACGCATCCGGATTGCCTCCCGTCGCACTGCAAATTGGGAGCAGCAGGCGACACCAATAGCTTCTGGAACCTGCTCTCCCGGAAACAACTCCTCAAAAGCCTTCTTATATACACGCTTCGCGGAAACAGGCTCGCCAGGTACCGGATCACTTGCGTCAATAATGGGTTTTATTTCTGTAGGGCAGCCCAAGACCCAAGCACAGCGGAGATTAGCATACCCTTGCTCTTTGAGGTGGTCGAATCGAAATCGCTGGAGGAGCGTCAGCGCGTCGTAATCGGGGTTGTCACTGTGCCATTGAAATCTTTCGGCGTGATGGAAGAGTATGTTTCCCGGGAGGGAGTCATAGCGGTCAATTATATATCTGGCAGCTTAATTAGAGTCTGACAGGTCGAAATGGTTAACAATCTCTTACGTCAAAAACACCATGGCCTCTCTGCCTTTGTTCTGCGGTACGGAAAGCTCAGCATTATGGTCGCCAACAGTGTAGATATTCTTCTTCCAATCTAAAAGGTAGTGGTAGAGCCATGTAATGTTTTCGGTCTTTAAGCTCGCTACAACCATTTCGACATCATCGTCGCCACGAGGTGATGACACGGGAACGGCTGGTCTGCCAACGTTTTCGTCTCGAAAGCCGCGACTCGGAGGCGAAGGAGAAAATTTGTAATAGTACAGGGCGGTAATGAGGAGAAAGGCAACAACCAAATAGAACCGCTGGCGCGCCCGCCGTGAAGACATGTTGAAGCTGTGGTCGGAAATACTAATACAAAGAAGACTCCGAAGCGGAGAAGAGGTAAACGGGACGCTAAATGAGCGGCTAACTGACCAACATGGCGTACGAAATAAGCTGTCTACGGCATGTTTCTGAACGGGAATTTACACATGTGCCAAGGGGCGTCTCGGCGCTTATTACAGTCATCCCGCCCGCCCCATTGGGCAGAGCTCCTGAGCATCCAGCGGAGCAGATCTGCCACGGGCCCGACCGTTGGCTGTCCTGCTCCACTCCAGGCAGACTGGGCTGAGTAGGCAACGGCACGGCCCCATATTTATTTATTACTAGTATTGTTAGCCGCGGTGGAAGTTGATGCTTGAGTCGACGAAGTAGAACACACTCACATCTTGAAGAAGCGCTGTTTCAGCCAGTCGCAATGAATCTGGAGCAGGAAACACTTGTAATGCCTCACTCTCTCTCGTAAAACCACCTTTATGTTCTGTCTCTCATCTCCTTGAATTTAACATTATACTACAAATCCGGTGCTTTCAGGAGCACTTACAACTCAGTCACGGTGACTCGTACTCTGGCGAAACAGGCAAATCATGCTACTGATTTTTAATAATATACTTCATAATTCCACCTGCTTCTTAAAAATTAAACTGTCCCTTAAATCCCATCAAGTTTATACCACAAAAACTCATTAAAGCTCATGGCATCTCGTGAACCGTCTTAGGCGGCGCACTCTGCAACTCTACCGGCCCAAATGTTTGCCCATAATGCTCCTGCTGCTGCCGCTGCTCCTCCATTGCTGGGGTGTTGTACGAGCTCCTTGTCTCATTCGTATCTTTCGTAGACGGATTTCGTCCTTTACGAACCAGCCACCATGTAAGGAGGCCAAAGCCGCAGAGGATAACAAGTCCACCCAAGGAGCCACCGACTGCTGCCCCAATGACCGAGTTGGATGGCGAGTCATCGCTCGTACTCTGAGAATTTGCAGTTGTGCTAGCCTCGGCCGTAATGCTCGTGGGGGATACACTTGCCAGTGCTCCTGTACTTGAAGCGGACGCGGTCGTGGTGCTTGTTTCTTTTTGCCGTGGATCTGTAACATTAAAACAATGGGATCTGCCGATGTAGCTTGTCCCAGCCCCTGGCGGGGAGACAAGCAGGAACAGAACCACAAGGCCGTTCTCAACCAACACTTTCTGTGCCGATTCAAAGCTCCCGAGGTCGACTATCCACCGATAATGGGACTGAGGAAGAGACCCTATGAAGTAGTTGGCAGGAAGTTTCTGTCACTCGAGATTGAAATGAGACTTACTCTGCAGCATTATCCAATCCCAATTTTCCCCGGGTGTATCAGGCTCATTGGGAAACTGAATCTCGAGCATCAAATCCACCTCTTCCCTATCCGATACCCATGTGATATTTATCGCCTCGCCGACTCGATATTGCGGATTATCACCCCATTTATTTTCGACGCCGACGTTTGGGGGAATCAGAAACGTCGTGTCTCCTGCTCTGCAGATCGAGAGGCAGGCGACGAGATGTAATATCGCTAGGGCGAACGAGCACATTGTCGCTTGTTATCCGGACTAGTGTGGTAAAGCCTTGTTTCAAGCGACACAAACACACTCAAGTTTTACTCGAAAGCCTGCGAATTTAGAAAGGAGATGGGCAAGGCAGACCGCCACGCTGACCAGGCTGTCTCTCAGAACCCGTAGCAGGCCAACTGTCTCCAGTTGAGCCAACCCCTGCATGCCAATCGGCAGTCACCGAAATAGCTTACCTTGTTGGAGTGTAACAAGTATTAGAGGATACCGACAGGGGTGGTGTCGGAGCTTACCTGATTCACTTCAGACGCCACAAATGTCATGACAGGCGCTTCTGAAGTTGGGGGCCTAGAAGCGACTCTCTTTCAGTTTAGAAGAGTATTATGATAACATGCCCGCTTATACTCCTCCTCCCGCTCCCAGCCAGGGCAGACATGACCGATGCAGTCCGACTTAGCGACGAGTAGCCTCGCCGCATCTACGAGTCTGAATTCAGAACATGAACAGATACCTATCTATGTATAAACGAAACTTTTCAGGCCCTGCCCCTGAATGGACGGATCAAAAACTGCATTCAGGTTACAAGTCTATATCACATCATATTCGCGTTATAGAAACCTTTCAAAATATACACGACAAATATGCCGTTGTCACACTATTATCCTATATGTAAAAACAACTTTTAAAAGTCCCCATGACCCTGCGCCAAAATAAAACAAAAGTATAGACAAATATAAACTCCTTTGGTATCTCTTCCAATTGAAATGCGCCATATCGCGCCTTTCATAAGCCCACTTTTTCGTTTCAATAACTCGACATTGCGTGTACATCATATACGTCCCAATCCGGGTAAGACCATCTCAGAAACGACTGTGCCAAATAAGAAAATAAAATCAGAAAAAAACTCCGTGACCGCTCCAAAGCAGTCCTCTAATATTCGCCTGGTAGCGCCTCCTTTTGTGGTCCAAGGAAAATCAATTGCTCGTCATGGTCTCATTGTATGGGAAAAGCGCGAAACAAGGCCATTTCAGCCGACTCAGTCTGAATCTCAACCGAATTACGCCAAGCAGAAACGCCGTAAAATTGCTCATGATAGCGCCTCTGCTACAGCTGCCTGGAGACCCTCTAGCAGTGCTGCCTCTGCCGCATTTTCCGCTTCTTGCGCCTCTTCTGGTGTAATCGACTCGGGCGGTTTAGGTGCCTCTTTTGGAGTTTCAGCAGGAGGTGGCCCTGTCGGTGACGCCTGCGTAGGCTGGGGAGTGTGTTGAGTAACGGGAGTATGTTGAGTGACAGGCGTATGCGGCTGCGAATTCGGTACCGAATGTCCGTGTACAGGGGATGGAACCGTTGTTGGCGTGTTTGAGGCGGATCGGGGAGGAATGGAACTAGGAGGAATGGCATGAGGAGCCGGTTGATGGGGCTGAGGTTGCTGTTGAGGCTGCGGTTGGGGCTGCTGTTGCTGATGCTGCATGTTTTGCTGCGGTTGCTGCTGGCCCTGCTGTGATTGAGGCCGAGGCTGGCTTTGTTGCGGTTGTCCTTGTTGGTGCTGAGCCTGTTGGCCTTGTTGAGAGTGCTGACCCTGGGGGGTCTGCTGCTGTCCCTGTGGTCTCGGGACATGAGGGGGGAGTTGACTTTGAGGACGAGACGCTTGTAGAGATTGCAGAGTTTGTTGTGTGGAAGCGGACAGTCCAGATCGATTTTGCGCCATGGTTGACGCTACAGTCCTAGGTATACTGGTGGCCGCGGCCCCAGGGCGTGACTGCGCATTCTGGGCAGCCTGTGCTGGGGTAACAACGCTCGACCCTACCCCTGGCGTACTACTCGACCTGTTTTGTGACAGATGCTGCAACCCACCAGCCAGAGCCATGATGCCCTGCAGCTTAGCCTGGTCTTCCTCAGAGTTGAGTCTGGCCCGTTCCTCAGCCTCCTTCCTGGCCGCCTGGGTCGGCGCGCGAGTCTTGAGTTCGCCGGTGACGGCTTGCAGATAGTACGGCATCTCCGAGTTGGTCTTGAGGAAGAAGAGCTTGAGGTTACGTGCCTTGTCCTTCAATTGTACCTGAGTGCGATCCTTGAGAATGTCTGAAATGGTGCCATTTTGACCAAACAGCGTAAGGATCTGGCTCCAGTGGGGGCCCTTAACCATATCGAGACCGGCCATGAGGGCCTTTTCTTCCTCTTGCGTCCATGGCCTCCTTGTCGAGTGCAAGCCCTCTCGGCGAGTGTGAGTCGATGATTTCGATAGTGCTGCTTGACGAGCCTTGTCATATAGTATTGCGCTGGGGAAGGTCTGGTTCGGCGGCAAGTTATCTCCAGATGCGGGTTGCTGCGGTTGCTGTTCCTGCATAGGTTGGGTGTATGTGTAGTACGGATGTTGAGCTTGGTGCTGCTGCAAATGGCTCAAATATGGGAGCTGTGCAGCCATGCTCTCGGTTGTGCTTGTCGGGACAGTGGGCTGATATGGAACTGGCGAAAGGCCATTCAGTGTCGTCTTGACATAGTTGGAAGTGCTTTCGGCAACCAGCGCCTCGAGCTCCTTGTAATCCGTCATCAAGTTAGTAGCTGGCTTCTCAGTGCCATTGGTCCCACTCGCGCCTTCATTTTCAGGGCCATCAACATTAATTGTTGGCACTTCGTCTCCGTCGCCCAGACCGGCCAAAGCATCCTGTACGAGGCCAGACGCAGTTCGCTCGAAAAAGGAAGATAAATCATCCAGGTCCATATCTGTGCCGTCCGCTCCGTCTGTAAATGATACTGGTTCGACCGTATCAGAAACTAGTTCGATGGGAACGCCGTATTTTTGACCAAGATCGGAGACGGCAGCAAGACGTGTCTTGACATATGCAGCAATACATCGTAGGACTTCGTCCGCAGGGTGTTTCTTATTCAATGCAGCTGCAATAGTCAGCATTTTTGTTCAATGTACAAATGATTGGAGAAACGAACCTTTGTCTATCGTATCTTTAGTCTCGGTCTGTAGTTCGTCTTGCCTTGCACGGACAACAGTGAGAAAGGCTTGATCAGCTGCTGTCAATTCCTGCCCAGCATGCTGCGACCGCACCTTTCCCTCCAGACCATCGGTCATACATTCTGTTATTAAAGCTGCAGCATCCTTCTCAGCCGGCTTCACCAACAAAGACTCTATTGTTTTTTGCGTCTTGATGGCCAGGTACAAGTCGGGAGCACCAGACGGCAGGTCAGAGATTGAGCTGTTGAAAATGGGCAAAAAGTTGGAATCCGCCTTGGCGTAGGATTCGCTGCTTCCTTCCACCAGCCATGAGCTAAGCATTGCCAAGTTTGCCAAATCGAGCAAGGTACGTGATTCGCCTTCTAGTTGAAGTTCGTCGGCAGATATGATGTCGTTGTCGGTAAAGAGAGTCCAGGTACTTTCGAGCGTCTGTTTTAAGCGCCGAAATGTCTTTGCGTGCTCTGAGTCCTTATCGTGGATTGCTTTAATTACGTCGTCGACCGGTTGATGCTGCACGAGAGAATACAATAATGTGAGAGCCTGGGTGAGCGAGGTTAGCAATGGTAAAGAGTCGAACTATACGGAGCGTAGTACCAAGTTAGCGAGCGCATGTATTTGCACGCCACGCACGTATTTAAGCGGCTCGGAATAAAAGGTAGATGAGGGTGCGGCGTTGTCAAGTAGCGAAGAAGGGTCTGTATCCATGGCATCTGCAACACCAGTACCAGATCCGTCAAAGTCGTCAACCAGATCGCCAACACCGGACAGGGCGTTTTGGACTAGGAGTGCCAGACCGTCCTCGAGGTCATTGTCTGGGA
Source organism: Lecanicillium sp. S3808 (assembly GCA_023628775.1). Lineage (NCBI taxonomy): Eukaryota > Fungi > Ascomycota > Sordariomycetes > Hypocreales > Cordycipitaceae > Lecanicillium > Lecanicillium sp. S3808. The sequence continues at coordinate 29,832 of JAMAJY010000059.1, forward strand.
TATTCTCGCCTTTGAGCCTCTTCGATGCGGTTTCTTGGACCTCGTCTTCGTCACCGAGGGGGCGTTTGGAGGCAAGTTCTGCGGGCAGACTAAAGTCAAGGCCCTCCAGACCGGTTATTTCGTGTTCCTGTTTTATGCCTACACAACTAGTGGTCAGCAATTGCATAATTGACACGCACATTGCAGTCGCTGACACGGCAGCGGTATGCAGCCCATTTGCGACAAAAGATTCAAGACTTACCGGTTGGCGAGAGTGCCGCGCCGGGCTCAGGTTGCGCCGGCTCAGCCATGATGCAGGGTGCGTCGGGTGAGCAGAGCCCGCGATGCGCATGCGTGAGGCCGGATCAAGAAGCAAAATAGACAGCCACGCCAGAGGCAGTCGCGATGCAGCAAGCGCTCGTCAATGTCGTTCTCGTTGTTGTCACTGCCGGATGGTTGGAAAGGCGGGCAGTCGCGGAGAAATTTTGCTGACTCAGTGCCCTCAAATTCTGCCCTTTGCCACTGCAGATACACAAGTAGCACAGCCAAGCGGGATGAAAAATTAATATTTGGTCAAAGAATTCAAAATTCAGGCCGAAGGAGGAATCTGCATGGGAAGCGCAGCAACGTAAATTGGACGAGAATTATTTTTGGAACCTTTTCAAGGTGTTTCGACGGCGTATTCCCGAGACCTTGGCCTGTTGTTCCTGGGCGAGCGATAGCCTTTTTTTTTTTTTGTCCCCAGTCTATCAGTCGGCCACCGGCTGGCTACGCCTGCCACCTTTCCTTGCCATCACCTCCGGAGACGTGCAAAGATTTTTTGCTGCATTACCTAAGCACACTTGCCGCATTCGGATTGGGCTTATACGAAGAATGCTGGCAGGCTCTAACTGTACCTAGTGAATATATATTTATACGGAGTACAGCCGAATATATTTTCGCTATATACACGATTGAGTGGTATTGTTTTATTCGCGACACTATATTTTGTTGTTAGTCACCAAGCTTAGGATAGCATAGTGCCCCTAATGGATGAAGTCGCTGCAAGTGTCTACTGTCCGTGGACGGTTATGCTTGCCAAATCTTTCTGGTTAATCTAGCGTGAGCAGTAGCAGACCATCTCTATGCAATAATCTAGCTCTTTATTTAATTTTCGACAAGTCAATAAGGCATCATTTACGAGCACACATGGCTACGCGTACGGAGTACAGCAACCTACTGTAGGCACCTGTCCACCCACCGTTGTCACTGATATAGCACTGGGTACCTTCTGTCTCCACTCCCGGACCCCTGCACCGAATTCTGCCAGAACGCCATCAAACCTGTCCGTCTCCTCCAACAGATCAACTCGAATCACAATTACCATCCAAAAGGAAATGCGCCTATGAGCTGCTCATGCCGCTCCTCCGCTTGGAGGATATTTGCAAAGAGCCTAGCACAGGTGCACAGTCTCGACTCAGCACCGCGATACCGTCATCATCGCGTTCTGAATTTGCCATTTCGACCTGCTCGAACATCGCAACTACAAAGCTTTCACACAACGCCTTCATGGAGACAAGACGCTCCCGCCGTGAAAGCCCGTGAGGAGCCAGATTCCCAAGAGGATCCATCCTCGCGCTCGACAGGTCGCGAAGATGACGAGAGCCGTCATGCGAGCTCACAGTCCACCGCAACCAGGAACAATGTTGACAGCACATCCTCGCGCGATGCAGAGAAAATTTTGAAACAGAGAGTCAGAAGAGGAAAGTCGTCAAAAAAGCCAGAACTAGGCGAATTATATCAAACCCCTGGCGAGAAGAAAGCTAGGAAGCGAATCAAGTTTTCCGACTTTGATTCGGCATCTCCTTCCGGCCAACAGCCCGACCGCCCTCCTCCGAAACGAGATCCATGGCGTCTCCAAAAAGAATCATTAAAAGAAAAGTTCCCCGAGGGCTGGCGTCCTAGAAAACGACTGTCTCCCGACGCCCTTGCAGGCATACGCGCACTCAACGCTCAGTTTCCCGACGTGTACACAACAGAAGCCCTCGCGAAAAAGTTTGAGGTCTCTGCCGAAGCCATTCGCCGAATACTCAAGAGCAAATGGAGGCCTAATGCAGAGGAGGAGGAGGACCGACAAGAGCGCTGGTTCCGCCGCGGTAAGGAAGTTTGGGAACGCAAGGCTGCGTTTGGCGTGAAGCCGCCGAAGCGGTGGAGGCAAGAGGGAATCACGCGGGATCCTGGCTATCACGATCGAAAGGAAAAGGCGAAGCAGAAAAATGAGGAATGGGAAAATGAAGAGATTCGCAAGTATCGCAAGATCCTGGAAGAGAAAAGGGCCAGCGAAAGGGGAGGCGGGCAAGGTCGATGATGTGTCGACAGTGAACGCGTGTAAAACACACATTGTATTATATTGAATTGGGCAAATACGGTGCATATATGAACAGCTCAACTTATTAGACAGGCGATTCTATTCGTGTATTTTGTTTTCCGTTTTTTTTATAGCATATTATAGCCCGTGGTGGCAATTGGAATAAGCAGCCTTATGGTGCTGAATACGTGCACATCATACCATGAGCAGCCCGCAATGTAATTTTCAGCGCTATTTTTACTCAGTCAAAGTTGATCAATTATTGCAATCGAAAGACTGGCAGTAAATTTACGGATCTCAGTGAGGAGTTTATATGTTGTCGCAAGTCACTCTAGTCAAACCAGGGGCGCAGCAGCGTGGGGCCCGCGCCATAGCACATGTCAGAGACCGTTTCAACGTCACAGAATGACCTCTAGACAGCTCAGCATCTCTTTTCTCTTCTCCTTCTTCATACCTCAACAAATCGCGTGCTGCAAGCGAACAGTCTTCTTCGCCGCCCTTTTGTAGCGCCAATACGGCCGGGCTCCCTCTTCTTTCTCATAAATAGCAATTGAGCAGGTTCTCAAGCGCCGCCGCCGCCAGCCGGACATCCGCATGTCCTCAACAAGCTACACGCGGCCACCGCAGCAAGACTCGTGGTTTGCGCCCTTGTCAATTGACCTGATAGTCAAGGTTCTCAATGTCACTGTTTTCCATCCCTTTGTGACGGCGCTGGTACCACTCTGCTTGCGCGCGCGAGCCATGATGTGGGACGCGCCCATGATGCTGGGTGCTTTTGCCTGGGCTGCGATTGTGTCGCTGTTTTGGGTTGCGAGCGCCATCAACCAGCGTATAGCACACGGTGCTCCTCGCGAGGTTGACCTGAGCGAGGAAGTGATTGTGATTACGGGCGGTGCAAGCGGACTGGGCATGCTGGTTGCAGAGGTATACGGCATGAGAGGTGCCAACGTTGCGGTGCTTGATGTGAACGAGATGGAGAATGGAGACGCTCGTGGGGTGACATATTACAAGTGCGATGTGAGCGATAGCAAGCAGGTTGCAAAGACGGCGCTCAAGATTGAAGAAGATGTAAGCCTCGTGTGAAAGAGTTGTTTCTAGATGCGTCCTGCTAATGGTTGGTGCTTAGCTGGGCACGCCGACGGTGCTGGTCAACAATGCAGCCATTGTGGTGGGCAAGTCTCTTCTGAATCTGTCCATTGACGAAATCGACCGAAGCCTGGGTACAAATATGCTAGGCCCCTTCTACTGCCTCAAGGCATTTCTACCTGCCATCATCCGTGGCGGCCGAGGCGGCACAATCGTCAACATCTCCTCCGTGATAGGCCATTTGGGCGCTGCCCAGCTCTCCGATTATGCAGCCGCCAAAGCCGGCATTTCCGCACTTCACCGGTCGTTGACGGCCGAACTACGAGAGACACATCCTGAAATTCGCACCGTGCTCATCACTCCAGGCCAAATCAGCACGCCGCTCTTCTACGGCGTACAGACGCCAAATAGCTTCTTTGCCCCGGTTGTTGAGCCGGTTGAAGTGGCCAAGGAGATTGTGGCAGCCATTGACAACGGCAAGGGAGCCACGATGGGAATGCCTCTGTACGCACGGTGGATAGACTGGTACTCTGTGCTGCCTGTGAGCCTGCAGGTCATAGCGCGCAAGATTGCTGGTGTTGATGGAGGGATGAAGAAGTTTATTGGTAGGCATGGACCGGAGATGGAGGGCAAGAAGGCAAGATGATGCGGGTGTATGGCGGCAGAATGCGGAGTAGATTGTGTTGATATTAATTAGCGGGCTTTAAGATTTATTACTATATGAGTTGACTGGCTTGTGTTTCCCTTTTTAAGACGCGCATACTATAACTGGCCGCACACATCAGCAGCGGTGATGAGGAGCTACAATGGTGCAGGGATGAATGATGCTGTACAGTTGGAGTTCACGTAATTCGAACGGCTGAGGTATAAAGGTGTATATTCTTACACAGAGGCAGAGTTATTCCCAGCTGTGGGATTCCTAGTTCCGATTGCAGCAAGCTGCTTGGGAGGGAGATCGTCGCGATCGGGGAGCTAGGGATGTAGTGATCTAGATCTAGACCAGAGTCAGCGATGCAACCCTTTTGCGCATAATGTCGCATAATGTCGCACTAGGCTCGGTATGAGCCGACGGCGGCCTTTTTTTTAGTCCTTTTTGCGCATTACTGATACAGGTTACGCAGAAGCCCGTGATTCGAGGTCTGACAACACAAAAGAGACGTCTTCGTATGCTCCGTATTCGGCACGTAAATGCCGTCTCATCCTCGTCGGCTCCAGGCTCCAGTCGCTGGTGGGGAGTCGAGGCCGGAAAAGAAAATGTCATCCCATCTTGGCAAAAACGCGAGCCTTGCAGCTTCGACTCGCTGCTATACGTCATAGCTCCGAGGCAAGCTCTCAACCTAGTAAACAAAGCCTGCTCGTACGGAGTCTATTGAAAAGGGTCCTCTATTTTTTAATGAACCCCGTATTCTTCTTCTTCCCCTCAAACCCTTGACCCCTGGTTTCATTTCGGTGGCAATACGCTACGAGTAACATCACTTGCTGTGCCAAGTCGCTGCACGTTCTCATTACGTGCCTTGGACCCCGTATTTTTCTGCTTGCGGCGCTGCGCAAAAGCCAATCAGTGTCTCACACCCTTCTGTGTAGGACGCACTAGGAGCGCCACCCGGGGCCCGTTTCGTCAGTTTTTAGTGGCTGTCTAGCGCCGTATTTGGACCGTTGGCGAACGTTGCTCGTGTTCCTGGTGTCAAGTTTATTAGCAGAACCAATGACGCTGGGCCGAAAAAAAACTTGATCCCCGGTCTTGTGTGTAGTCTGAGCAGCCTTGTGGGTGCAAGAGCCTTGTTCTTGGTTTGCGGATCTTTTCTCTTTCCATTTTCTTGACTGACGGCTCTTAGTATTTGTTTTCTTTCCCTTCTCACCTGCGTCCTCTTCTTCTTACACACTCTCGTTTTGCTGGCGTCGCTGTAGCCTTGGATTATTATTATCCAGTCTTTTTGGTTACACACATATACGCAGTCTTGTTTTGCATACTAATACCTTGGGTACCCTTTTCTTCTGTCGTTCCTGCCTTTTTGTCCAAACGTGACGACGCCTCGTTGCGCATACAACTTGGACCGTCGCATCCCTTGTACGAGGTGTTTCTGCCTACATCACCAACATTGCTTTGAATTCTGCCACACGTCGTCGCCAACATGCGCTCTCTTGCGTTTGCCCTCGTCGCGTGGGTTTTGGCTGCGGCGACCGCGGCCCTCGACCCGATTGAGGTTTCTGGTAACAAGTTCTTCAACAAAGACGGGTCTCAATTCTTTTTGAAGGGTACGATTCAGCACTTAGCCTCGCTTTTTTTTTTCTCGCCTCCTGTGCTGACAGGCTGTAGGTGTCGCCTATCAACTGACCGCTGAGGAACCCGATGATCCTCTCATCGACAACGACCAGTGCCAACGAGATGCTGCCCTGATGAAGGAACTCGGCGTCAACTCGCTTCGAGTTTACCACGTAGATACCAATGCCAATCACGATGCTTGCATGAAGACTTTTGCCGATGCCGGCATCTATCTGCTCATTGACCTGGACGACTTTGAGTCCTATATTTGCCCAGTAGTAAGAGCTCTAGCCTTGACAGAACAAGCCTATCCACAACAACTAACGCTTCTCAGGCCGACGACTGTCTCGTACGAGTCTCTCTCCTTTTTTTGTCTGGTTTATACATCTTCTCGCAGATGGCTAACATTTTGTGCAGGGAAGTTCGCATTGGAACGAGACTCAGTTCGGCCTCTACGCCGAAGTCATGGATACTTTCCATGTCTATGACAATGTCCTTGGATTCTTCATCGGCAACGAAAGGATTACTACACAGGAGGATTCTCTAACTGTACCATACTACAAGGCCGCTACCCGCGACATGAAGGCATATCGTGATGCCAAGGGTTATCGCAAGATTCCCATCGGCTACTCGGCGGCGCACATTGTTCAGCTTCAACCTATGCTGCAAAACTATCTTACGTGCGGCGGAAACTCGTCCGAGATTGTCGACTTTTATGGTGTCAATTCCTATTCTTGGTGCAAGGAGCAGGACAACATGGTGACTTCGGCGTATGACAGGCTCCAGAGCTATGCTGAGGACTTTCCCGTGCCCATCTTCTTCTCAGAAACTGGATGCCAGACTAATCCCCCCCGACTCTTTGGAGACCAGGACGCCATTTTCAGTGACCCCATGGTCGGGACCTGGAGCGGCTCCATCATCTACGAATGGATCCAAGAGAGTAACGATTACGGCTTAATCTCGTACGGGCCCCCAGCACCTTCTGACGCGCCGAATGAGGAAAATGTTGCAGATGGCTTCACGCGCAAGGGCACACCGACTCCCATTAGTCCTGACTTTAGCAACTTGAAGACAAAGTGGGCGAGCATCACGCCCACTGGTGTCAGCAAGAAAGACTATGACCCCAATACAGTCGTCACTCCCGAATGCCCTTCGTCCACAGAGGGTGGCTGGTGGCAAGTGGATGGCAACGTCAAACTGCCGGTGCTCGGCGAGGAAGTGGTTGGCACGTATAGCAAGATTCCGAGCGCAACTGCCGATCCTAGTGATACTGGCAAGTCCAACTCTGGCAACGGTGGACAGGACGGTGGTGACGCCGACGACGCCGACGATGATAGCGCTGCATCCAGCGACAAGCAGATTACGCTGGTTGGCTCCGTTATCGCGGCCACGGTGCTGACGATTGCGCTTGTTTTGTAATGAAATGATTTGCGGGCAGTGTATGGTTGCTATTACAAGCATCTGCCCCAACTTGTACATAGTTTTGTCCCCGACAGGCTGGACTCGTCTATGAATTATACATTGACCGGGCTGTGCATGGAGTGGACGAAAAGCAATACACGATAGACTATTGTTTTAGAAAACGCCTTGTTTTTATTTTTGAAAAGAAAAGAAAAAACTTCTAATACTTTGATTCATCTAGGCAAATATCCCTTTGCCTAAAAAAAAATGCGCATGCATCCACAAAACGCCAAACCAGAATGTGAAGAAAGAAACCAAGTCCCCAGTACGCCAATCGCTCTATCCAGAAAAGTGACAAAAGCAATAAGAAAAATCAAGGCAAAATGCAGAAATGATGACGATGAGTAGAAATATACACATGCGTATGACAACGCTCCTTAGTTGTCTTGCATGAGCTCAACAGGGGGTCTAGCCGTGTGAGCCATGATAGGTTTCGAGCTCTCCAGCGGCGACATCTCCTCTGGCTCATCCGTCATGTCCTCGACAAACACGGCCGGCAAGCCGGGGCTGGTGCCATGCGTATCAGGGTGGTAGATGAGGGTCGAGCTGCGGCTCCGCGTGCGCCCAGGGCCATCCGTGGGCGTGGCGGGGGCGTACGAGTCGAGCGAGCTCTGGCGCGAGGCGTTCAGGTCGGCGAGCGCAGACGCCAAGTCGTCGGCATGGACCATTTTATTCGGCGCGTCCTCGAGGCGCATCTCCCAGCCGTGAGGCGGGCTCGGGGGCGGCGAGATGAAGAAGAGCTTGCCTGCGTCGGGGAGGGCGAGATGGTCGGGCTTGGACTGGATCGGGGTCGGGTGGCCAAAGTAGATGCGGACGCGGTGGCCCATGATGCCCTCGCCGTCCCAGATTTTGCGGATGGAGATGGCCGAGTCGGTGTCGTAAAAGGAGACGACGATGCGGCGGAAGGACTTGAGGGGTGAAAAGGCGTGGATGGTGGCGGAGCGCGAGATGAGGTCGCGGATGCTCTGGAGCTTGTCTGGGCGGAAGATGTCGAGGTTGTCGAGGTTGGTGAAGAGCAGCGTGTTGGAGGGCGGGGTGGGCTGCTCGAGGGGCGGCAGGTTGCTTAGGTCGAGGGTGAGGTTTTGCTTGTTGCGCGAGGAGGCGGAGGAGGAGGAGCGGGATGGGCGCGGTGAAGCCTCCATTGTGATGATGTGTTGTTGTTGTGTGGTTGCTTTTCTTTTGGAGTAGTTTTGGTAGTAGAAGGTGGATGGATAAAAGATGCTACTGTGTATGGATGTTGTAGCAGATTAAGTCGGCATTGGACAGTCAAAATATCGTATAGCAGACCGCAAGAGGTGAAAAGGAGTGATGACGATGCGGAAGAGAGCAAAAGGAGGACGATGCGGGACGGCGGCGGGTTCGATTCAATATATGATGCGGAGGAAGCGCACGTTGACCAGGAGGCGGTGGCGGTTTGATGGGATCGGGTGGGCCGGAGGAGCGGTGCTGGTAGTCACACAGTGGGAGAGACGGGGGAGGGTGTTGTGGTGCCGGGTGGCAGCAAACAGGTACAAAGGAAAAAAGAGGACGCCAGCCCAGAAGCGGAAGCTGGCGCAAGTACTTTGCCGCCACAACAGACTGTACTTGTGTACCTGTCACCGCCACTACAGCGCCCGCAACGGCACAGGTCACGGCAACTTACAGATGGCGGGGTGAGAGGGAAACTGACCCAGTGAGTGGGCACCCCGGGGGGGCAGCCAACTGGGCTGTGCAAGCGAATTTTTTACTATGTACAGCGGACGGACAGTGCCAGACACACGCCAAGAGGGTACCTGAGCCGTCCTTGTCGGCGCTTAGAAACAAGTGTTTGTGCGCTTCTGCGGCATTCGATTGCTGAGGCTGTGAAGATGATGGATTTTTTTTTTCTCTTGTTCTTGCTATCACGGACCCAAAGCTGATCAAACCAACAGCTCGACTGCGCCCTGCCTCTCTCCTCTTTTTGCCTCGTAGCAAAGCCACCATGGCCAAGCTGAGCCCATGTACATGCAAGTTTGCGCTGACTTGCTGTGCCATGCACTCGCCGTCATCCCCGCAGCCAGTCAACGGCAAGTTATTAACTTGTACGTAAACGGCGCAAGCAGGCGGGTATTAGAAGTCCCGTTATTATTCCAGAAGGCTATGGGACTTCTTTCCACTCACACTAATTTCACTGCACGAGTGGTTCAAGCTAGTGTTGGACGCCCGCACCGTGATAGACTTATTACCCCAGTTCTCCACACGGTGGCTGCCATCGGTGATGCAACGTCTCCTCATCCTGGAGGCCTTTGCTTTGGGAAGACGACACACCAAACGTTTAAGCTTTACTTGGTGGTAAGGAATTGCAATGATTACGGTATGCGATATTTCAGAAAACCGAATACGTGCCTGCGCCTTGCGTACGTTCGTATACACTGGCCTGAGCCCGGATCTGCTGACTATGGCTGTGCTTCTGCCTGCTCCACGAAAACCGAGGCTTTGCTAGCAGTCGTCGTAATAGCAAACCAAAGACTACATCGTTTCCCAGGACGAAAAAACAAGACATTCCTCTTGACTAAAATCTCTTCCTGCACAGCCCTGAATCTCAACAAAAAGAATTTGCCTCCTTCTCCTGTGCCTCGGACCAACTCTGCACACGCTGCTGACAGTGCATGTCAGTTCAGAACGCTGCATTGCCCGTTTAGGCAAGTCTGAAATACGTTGCATGTCTGCGGCACTCTTGGCACCGCTTCACAGCCACACTCGTTCTCGCGGGCTTGGAACCGCACATATCGTCATTGTTTCATAGTGGGCTATTTTACTATACGGCTTTTTGCAGGGTGACAGGTATGAAATTATGAGCCTTTTTTTTGGCCCGTTACTGTGAGCTTTCAGCTTTCCACCAATGACGTCTGTTACATTCACGTCCCAAAAGTTCCGTCTTGAATCGGCTGATGATGCCTTCACTATGCTCGGGTACGCGATGCATTTCAGATCCACGAATCGTTTCTACACAGCCTCCGCAGATGTGAATAGTGGGAATGTCTAGTGTGGATTTCCTTTTTGTGCAGCTCTCTAATATCACTAGTGCAGATCTCATGCCGCTGCTACCCCATTGTACATCAATTTTCTAGTAATACACGGCCAGCTTCCGAGCCTGAGCCTGCTGTCTCTCACCGTAGCTCAACGCCCAGCTCTTGCACCAGGCTCTGCCTCACCGTCTCGTGAAACTGGTTCGCTTCCTCGGTCGTCAGCGTACGCTCCAGGCTTCGGTACACGATACGGTATGCCATGCTCTTCCTGCCCGTCTTGGGGTGCGTAAACTCGTCAATCAGCCTCACGTCCTCAACGACATCTCCCGCAACATTGCGCACCAGTTCCATAACATCATTCTCATGGAACGTGCCCTTTGTATTGCCTCCAGCAGCGGAAGTGCTACTCAGCCAGAAAGAAACGTCTCTCGGTGACGGGGGATATTTGGAAAAGGGCGTAAACAGCATCAGCTTATCCAGATTGTCCGAAACTCCCTCGAATTGAGAGAGGAAGCGCTCATCGCGAGACCAGAACAGACGAATATCGGGAATCTTGAACAGCAGCATAGCGATGCGGTCAATGCCGATGCCAAACGCCCAGCCCAGCTTGGACGGTACGTCGGCATTGCTGAAGAGATCCTGCTTCACGACACCGCATCCAAGCACCTCTAGCCAGTCTCCAGCATAGTAAACTTCCAATTCCCACGACGGGCTAGTAAAGGGAAAGTAGGCTTCTACCCAGCGCATCCTCAAAGGCTCATCCACAAAGTTGGGGTCGGCCTTGATAGCCGCTGCCTTGGCTCGAGAAAATATGTCCACCACCATGTTCTCTAGTGATCGCTTCAAGTGGGCGCCAACGGCTTCCGCCTCTGCAGCGGAATGGTGGCCCTCTTGCACGGGATTGCGCTCCGAATGCCATGGCGGATTGGGGTCTTCGACAACAACACCGTGGCGAGGCAGCTTTTCCAAATCCTGCATAATCACCGACGCAACATCGCCTTGCGGTGCCTGGTTTCTGTCCCACGACATGGCACCCTCCATCTGGTGGAACGCGGGATAATGACTTCGATCGATGGCATCTCGTCGGTATACATCGGCAGAAATCAAGTATCCGGCGCTTTCGTTTGCCCGAAAAGTATCAGCCTGGTGAGCGCTCGTGTGCGTGCGTAGAAGTGTCGTGTCGTTGATATAGTACGTGTCTGACGGTGCGCGGCCGGGATGGTTTGCCGGGAAACCCAGCGAATCAAAATTTTGCTTCGTTGAAACTACAGGATGGAATTCGTTGTGGTATTTGAAAGTCGGAGTAGGAAAGTTGGACTGGATTATTTGCCGCGTAATGGACACGGGATGATCCTTTTGGAGATGCAGGCTGCGCGTTGTCGCGTCCAGGACGTTGGAGGGCACGTTGAACCATGTCGGGTCTGTCGTAAAGGATTGGCCTCGTATTGAAACAGTGGATGGTTTGTCGGACGAGGATTTCGGTGTAGAGGGAGGAGATCCGGCTGCGCTTTTGTTTAGCAAGTGTCTGTGACGTTGGGCGAAGAGCTCGCGAACCAGAAGTAGCCAGACATCGGGCAGCAATTGATGGACGTAGAGCGGCGCGACATCCTAGTCGGCTAGATATACGGGTGGCGCAAGTAGAGCCGCGCATCATGGCGATTCGACAGGACATGTTGGCCGCCAACGCGCTCATGACAGCGCTGGAGGTGACGATGCTGAGGGAACTGAGGTAAGAGGTTAAGCTGCGAGCTAAGTTTTGGAGGTGGGTCGGTCGTCATTGGTCCATCCCAGGGTGTTCACAGAGTCGGAGGTGATGGTGGTGCACCAGCACTACATGAAGACACGAATCAGAAATACTCTAATTGCAGGATCATTACGATGCTTATTCAATATTCAAAGTTCAAGAGACTTGTTTCCGTCTTTGTACGAAATTCAGTTATCCTTTACAACCCCTGAATGTCAGCTCTGCCGAAGCCGCTGCCAAACGCCAAAGCATAAACGGCCTGCGATCCGGCTCAACGGTTTGCCTCCCCACATTCAAAGTACCATCTAGATAAAAAAAAGATGTAGTACGAGTCAAATGGCGATTGAATCACTGAGGTAACTGCCCTGTCCCAGTCCGCAATGCGGGATCTTTCCACCTACAATATCGGGTACTCCCAAAGCCGCCAATAGCCTTGAAGTCGGCTACTAAAGCCATCACCACAGGGCGTACTACGCTCAACCAGGCACTGCCAAACGCCCCAGTGACGACACGAGTCCTCGCTATAGAAGCCGCTGGCCCACTTCACCGCTTTCCCTGAAAGCCCGGCGCAAAAAGCCTGTTTTACTTTTCTGCCGCGCCCAACCCAGTGGCCGATGTCATCGCCGAGCTTTTCCAACGGCCGAGACGATTTATTCACCTCACCATCCCGCGTTGATTTCTGCTGCAGCAAACGTCACCCGCCAACAAGCCGACGCAGCAAAACAGATGCTCAATTGGCACATTCGTTTATTAGATAGCGGAATGTCTTCATCTCGGTGCATTTAATTCCCACTCTTTTTTTTTCTCCTTTCTTCCTCTCCTTCACATCTCTTCCCAAAATGGGCTCGGCCGAAGATGCCACGGCTACTAAGCCGACCAAGCCGGCGGCGCAGGGCAACAAGAAGCGCTCACCCGCGATCCGATATCCCTTTTGGTTTGGCGGTAGTGCCAGTAGCATGGCGGCATGCGTGACGCATCCCTTAGATCTTGGTATGCCTTTTCCCCGGCTCTTACAATAAACTATAACTCCGGTCAAAGCGAAGCTAACACACCTGGCTCTAGTCAAGGTACATATGCAACACCACCCAACGACTACTCTCGCGAAGTCACAGCTTTCTTTTGTTAACTATCACACAGGTTCGACTACAAACTCGAAAAGGAAATGCGCCCAAAAACATGAGCGGCACTGTGGTGCACATCATCAAAAACGACGGCATCCTCGGCCTGTACTCTGGCCTCTCCGCCTCGCTCCTGCGACAACTGACCTACTCGACCGTCCGCTTCGGCGTCTACGAGGAGATGAAGAACCGCTACTCGCGCGGCGGCACTCGTGAGGCTTCCTTTCCAGCCCTGACCGCCATGGCCGTCACATCCGGCTTCATGGGCGGTGTCGCAGGCAACTTTGCCGACGTCTTGAACGTGCGCATGCAGCACGACGCCGCGCTGCCCGCCAACGAGCGCCGCAACTACAAGCACGCCGTCGATGGCATGGTCCGCATGGCGCGCGAGGAAGGCCCCTCGAGCTGGTTCCGCGGATGGCTGCCCAACGCCAGCCGCGCAGCGGTCATGACGGCCGGTCAACTGGCGACGTATGACACGTTTAAACGCCTGCTTCTCGACTATACCCCGCTGGGCGACACCTTGACGACGCACTTTTCTGCGTCGTTTCTTGCTGGTCTGGCTGCTGCGACGGCTACGAGCCCGATTGATGTCATCAAGACGCGCATCATGTCGTCGGCGCAACAACAAGGCATTTTCCGCCTTGTGGCTGACATTACTCGCACTGATGGCCTGGGTTGGATGTTTAAGGGCTGGGTCCCGAGTTTCCTTCGTCTAGGACCGTAAGTTTATGCAATCGCTCTTGTTTGTCTCGTTTTGAATCCTCTACTGACATGGTTCCAGACACACCATTTGCACATTCGTCTTCCTTGAAGCACACCGAAAGATGTACCGAAAAGTTAAAACCCCGGATTCTGCGGCCATGTAAAAGAAAGCATCAAGTTTCACTCGAAACTTAGGCAACTACACGCAACCAAAATCAGGAGTGAAAAGAGTGGATGAGAAGTTGATCACAATACTTGGAAGATGGCATTCCATTGGCGTTTCTTCATTTAGACAGGGATGTGGGATATTCTGCAAATATTTCTGCATAGAGAAATTTGCATGGCGTTTTGTTCTGCTCTATTAGTTTTAGTTCATCCATCATGCTAGTAGCTTCGCACGGTGCCAGAGACTGTTGCAAAGCAGAGTCTTATACCATCAGAGCTTGAAGACCAAATGCAAAGGATTGTCAGGCAATGGCAGAAGAAAGTATATAATAATGGCAATCCCGTCGTTTTCATATAGCTTAATCATGCTTTTTATTTTTGGTCCGTAATGTACACCAGTTCCTTAAATTTAAAACCCCCCCAATCCCAGCAGAGAAAATTACACAAAAAAAAACGTAGCTTTCGAGAAGTCAGTCAAAGAAAACGCCTGAGAGTTTACTGCCATCCTGATTGTCCGTAGGGTGTCGTTCCATATCCAGGACCTCCACCATATGCCGTACCACCACCGCCGCCATATGCAGTTGCATTTCCGCCATACGGCGTCGTGTAGCCTCCATCCTGCCATGGCGTTGTGCCGCCCTCCATATTCATGTCTGGGCTTCTGGGGCCGTCAAAGTCGGCTGCCTCCTCGCCGCCGTACTTGCGCGGGTCCAAGCCCTTGAGGAGCGCGCCAATCTTTTGCTGCAGCACGCGGATACCGCCTTGGACAATCTGATCAGGCTCCATGCTGCCAGATGTTTCCACCTCAAAGTAGAAGCGCTCCGGCTTGGCATCAAAGTTGAAGGGTTCGCCTTCTTGCGGGGGCTCTTCCCACTCGGCATATTTGCTCTTCGGCCTACAAGTCATCAGTAAAACAGACCCAAAAACCGTCACACCCGCCCGTCACTTACCACTCCTTTTCGGGATCCGTGTTATTCTCAAACCACAAGTCCAGGTGGTGCAGCTTATTATGCGGGTCGTATTCAAACCCAACCGCCGACGTCGGCATCCATTTGGCATGTTCCTTTGCAATGCCCTTCTTCGCAACACACGTAAGCCTCAGTTCCTGGTCCTTGCGCAGCTTAGCCAGCAGGCATCCCAACCCATCGGGATCCGTAATGATGGGCGTGCCGACAGAGCTGGCATGGCGTCCGTCAACAACCAGATCGCGCGCATACACCTTCATAATCTCGTCGCTCGTGCACTTGGCGTGGAGCGTCAGCGTGACGCTGCATTGCTCGCAGTACTGTTCGCAGTCGCAGTCGCGCGAGTAGTTGAGGTCGCTGACGCCCTTGGAGTCCAGTGGGATCAGGCCCAGGCGGTGGGCGATGAATTCGTCGGCAAGTACGGATGTGTTGATCTCGACTTCGACCAGGTCGACGGCAATCGTGGGCACTTCGGCCTGGATGACTCGCCGCAGGGCGTTGGCAAAGGATAGGTTTGTTCGCTTCAACTCAAAGTCGACTTGTGTGTTGTCGGCCTGCGTCGGAAGGTCAGTATTGAGCTACGTATCAAACGAGTAATTCATCGGCATCCTAATTCGTACCGCTGAAATCGTCACCTGGGGCTGCTCCGGCTCCCCATCCATCATCATCGGGTCGTAATTCATGCCGTCCATCTTGAAAGAGTCTGCGCGCTGGCGCTCGCGCGACTAGGAAAGCTCGATTGGCAAAAAGCGCAGCACCTCCGAAATAACCACAGTCCTCTGGTATCGTCCTTTGTGTGCCTATCGTCAAAGTGACTGCCGTAGGTGTCGGCAGGGATATCTGTCGAGCTCTCTTGTTCAAGGGTTGTCGTTCGTGTCTCTGCGCGCGCAGGCCGAGCAAGGACCTATCGATATGTGGCTAGGTAGGCGTTGGTGGTGGTGGCGCCTTACTAAGCGGCCGGCTTATCGGATTTTTGCCGATTCAGATAACAAAAAAAAAGTTATCCCCACCACGGACCTCGAACCTCATCTTGGAAGGACGACATTCCCCCCCCCCCCCCCCCCCCCCGGTCTACGTGCTGCAGAAAATATTTAAATTTGATCTCGACATCAAATTTGCAGCAGGCAAGATGAAGATAAAGGCCATCAGCCGCTCCGTAACGGAGAACCAGCCCGCGGGCTCCGACACAACCAAGCAATCCCGCAACCTCGACTCGGAACTTCACCCATTCGAGCGAGCCCGCGAATACCAGCGCGCCCTCAACGCCGTCAAGCTGGAGCGCATGCACGCACAGCCCTTTATTGCACAGCTCGGCCGCGGCCACGTCGACGGCGTCTACTCTATTGCCAAGGACCCCAACTCGCTGGAGCGATTTGCCAGCGGTAGCGGCGACGGCGTCGTCAAAGTCTGGGACCTGGCAACCCGCGACGAGGCATGGCACACGACAGCGCACGAGAATATCGTCAAGGGCATGGAGTGGACGCGGGACCAGAAGCTCCTCACCTGCGCCGCAGACCGCTCCATCAAGCTCTTTGATCCTTACAACTCTCCCAGCGAATCCGCTCCCATCTCCTCATGGCTGGGCAACGGCGCCTTCACCAGCCTCTCGCACCACCGCTCCCGCAACGCCTTTGCCGCAGCGTCGAGCAACATCTCCGTCTACGACCTCGAGCGTCACACCGCCGCGCCTGAAGTCCTGCAGTGGCCAACGTCAACCGACACGATCACCAACGTAGCCTTCAACCAGGTCGAAACATCAGTGCTTGCCTCTTGCGCCACCGACCGCTCCGTGGTAATCTACGACTTGCGTACCGCAACACCCGTGACCAAGACAGTCCTCAACTTTGCCACCAACCACATTGCCTGGTCACCCATGGAAGCCTTCAACATGGCAACAGCCTCCGAAGACCACAACGTCTACATCTTTGACATGCGCCGCTTCGACCGCGCCCTCAACGTCCTCAAAGACCACGTCGCCGCCGTAATGGACGTAGAATTCTCACCCACCGGCGAAGAACTCGTCTCCGCATCATGGGACCGCACAGTCCGTCTCTGGAACCGCGACAGAGGCCACTCGCGCGACGTATACCACACCAAGCGCATGCAGCGCGTCATGTCCGCAAAATGGACGCCGGACGCAAAATACGTTCTCTCGGGCTCCGACGACGGCAACATCCGGCTGTGGCGCGCCAACGCCTCGCAGCGCGAAGGCGTTAAGTCGGCCCGCCACAGGCAGGCGCTCGAGTACAACGATGCGCTGGTGCGTAGGTATGGCCACATGCCTGAGATTCGCCGCATCAAGCGCCACCGACACATTCCCAAGGTTGTCAAGAAGGCGGGCGAGATTAAGAAGAATGAGCTCAAGTCTATTAAGCGCAAGGAGGAGAATGAGCGCAAGCATACTAAGAAGCAGTTTGAGAAGCGAGAGAGTGAGAGGGAAAAGATGATTTTGGCGAGACAAAAGTAAAAAGGTCTTGGGCTGTACTTGGACTGCATTGGTGGTTACTTTTCATTCTTCTTTGGCGTTTTTCGGGAAGGGGGCATAAAATGCATGGCATGGCGTTATATTCAGGTACATGTACGTATGGTACAGAAGTTATATGTCAATTGTACACACACTTCACAGATCATTAAGACTATATTATTCATTTCTGCTTTCAGATGAAATATGAGGCCAGCACAATTCTTTCGCAAGCACTTCTAAAACTACACGGCTTCATCGTCATAAGAGGATGAGAGACCAGTCAAGGACAAAAAGTCATAAGTCGTTATAAGAACAAGTTCCGCGTCTGGCCAAAACTGCAAAAAGCACGCTTAGCCCAGCCAGTGTGAGCAAATAAGCAAGTCCTCTGTCATAAAATACCAAATCAAACCAACAGAAAGGAAGAAAACGCCGTATTCCTTCTTCTGCCCACCGCATGTCTGGGTTCGGGGTATCTCTCTTAGGCGTCACCCGGTGGGCCTTTCCTTTCATGTTCGTGAAAACGTATCCTCCGTCTTTACGTATAAAACATGACAAAAACAAAAAAACAAATTCCCGTAAACCTAACGCCGCGTTGTCCTTCCTCTCTCTGCTTCTAGTTCCAATTGTTTTACAGGTCGTGAAAGAAGAGCCATGTCGGCTGCGGCAAGCCAGCTTTCCTAAACTGTGCCGCGGGCTGCCTTCTGTGGCTTGTAGTTTGGCAACTCGTCAAACCAGCCCTGGGGTTCATTGTATTTGTAGGCGTGGAAGGCGAGGCCATATGGCTTGGGTTCAATCGAGTAGAGCATACCCAGGGGAACATCCATGTCGGTAATATCATCACGGGTGAGATCCATAAAGTATGCCATCAGTACTCGGCACACGGATCGGTGTCCAATGATGAGAACGTGGTCAGTGATGCGCTCAATCTCACGCACCATGTCACGAAGGCGGCTGATAACCTGAAGATAACCTTCGCCACCGACGCCAGGGTAGATGTAGTTGAGCTTGTCGCTGGATCGTTTATGGAATTCTTCGGGGTACTTGCGGGCAATTTCCTCGTACGTCATTCCCTCAAACTGGCCAGCATTGAGCTCGTTGAGCATTTCCCAGTTCTTGACATCGTAGTCGTCATCCACCTCAAAGTATTCTGCCGTCTCGACACTGCGCTGAAGCATCGAGGTCCAAACGCAAAAGTTCTTCTCGTCGAGATCGCGGTTCATGTCCGGGTACGGCGGAGTGTTGTCACCTGGTTGCGGCGGGAACGAAGCCTGAGCCATCTTGCTGGTCTGCTCCATAATCCACTCCTTGCGCTTTTGAGTCATGAATCGGTACAAAGCCTGGCCGTAGCAGTGGCCACGCTCCGTCAAGGCGGAGTCGCCACCAAGCTTGCCCAGCTCGTTATCGAGACTTTGGCCGTGTCTCGTGATCCAAATTTGCCGAGGGGCGAGATTGAAGCTCGAGAGATATGTGCTGATTCCGCCACTCAAGAAGCCCTTGAGTCTATGTTGCACAAGTTTGCGGCCAACATCCACCATCTGAATAGCAGTCAGTACATGGTTCTGGTTGATGAAACGCGGGCACAAACTCACTTGAATATATTGAAAATCATTTTCCTCTTCATAATCGCCAAGTGGAACATATGCGCTGGCATAGGCAGCTACACGACTCTTGAAATCTTCCAACGACTTATATGGATCCTTGTCGCGGTAGTCTGGGCCAGACAGCTTGAGGCGCATATTCGCTTCGAGCAGGAGTGGATCTCTGCAAATACTTTCGATGAATAGAATACCGAGTTTGGGTTCCCGTTCCTTGATATGATTGACAATGTGCTGCCGACGCTTAATTGTGCTATTGGTCGCGTCCAAGATGCCAACAGAGCCACCTTGATTTAGCAAGTAGTCGAGAAGCTCGTCCAATGTGTCCATGGCGACCTGATCACGCATCGCGGAGGCCCTTGCATTGTTGGGATCGAAAAACTTGGCAGACTGGTCCATGTCATCCTCCTTTTCTTGATTGAGATCGAGCTCTGTCGGAGATGGAGGGACCGGAGCGGGGCGGCCATTTAGAAGAATGGAGGCGGCTTGGACAGGACCATCGAGTCTAGCAGGTTCGGGTGTGAGCTTTGGTTGCGCAGAAACTCTTATACCAGCAGCGTTGCGGCGACGATTGCCAACGTTGAAGATTCTCGACTCGTGTTGCTGCCAGGAAAGGTAGCGCTGCAACTTCTTGGTGATGTATGATTTGCCACGGGCCGGGAGGCCAACCATGACAATGACAAGCTTTGCTGCGACATCGCGTTGGGGGATGCGACCATCAGGGGAGACGCGCGACCTGGTCATGCCGGGGATGTTGAGGGTGGTGGCATGGGGGCGAACTCGAGGCGTCTGAGAGCCAGAGTTTTGGCGCTGTGGTGGCCTATTGCGACAAGAAGAACAAAGGTAATTAGCATATGACATTTGACGGTAAATATTACAAGCACGGCTGTGAAGCACTCGCAGCCTGTGCTCAAGGGCATGTGAAAAACCGCTTACAGACGTGGCGAGCTGGGAGCAGTAGAGTTGACGCTGCGCGGAAACGGCGGCGTATCCGTCAGGTCCTTGACTCCGCGCATGGCGCCTACCATGGCTGGGACGGGAGGATTTGCAAACGACACATCCTTCTTCTGTGTCTGCTCAGAAGCAGGAGGCTTTTCGGGGTCGGAGAAGGTGGGTGAGCTGGGAGAGGGCGGCGAGAGCGACGACGATGAGGTTGCGTTGTGGCTCATGACAAGCTTGGCCAGGGTCGACTGTTTGGCTTGATGTCGCCCCAAGTCTAGACGGAAGAAAGAAGAGCGTGAATACGTCGAAACGAGTCGTAAGATGAAATAGGCGGAATGGTATAGGAAGAGGGAGAAAAGAAGATGGGAAGAAGGAAAAGGATAGAATAGCTACACACCAGCTTGGGCGACCAAGACTGCAGCAGGCATTTGTTAAAAGCTGAAGATTCTTGGGATGGGTTCGCCAGAAAAAAAAAAAAGAGGCCCCAAAGGCTATAGATTAATAGGTGCGGGCGCCTCCAAACAGCGAAAGTGGAGGAGGCCGTAGGCAGGTTGCGGCAGGGTGTGGCACCGGCAAGAGCGCTGGATCGGACTGCCTTGCAGCGCGTATCAGTGCCCCAAAATAGAGGGGATCAGAGGAGACAGAGGGCACAAAGGGCGCTGAGCAGGGCCAAGCAGTTGGAGACTGTAGCCAATCGCAGGCGTCAGACTCGGAGTGAGGCGAGCGTGGGGGGTTTTGGCGCTGACAGCTTGCAAAACCGGCTCGTGGGTCCAAGGGCTTCAGCGACTGGTGGGGGGAAGGCAGAAGCACCGACAAGCACCGAAATAGTGAGCCTTTCCGGGCGGGCCGCTGCAAGTAGCGAGTCGGTGGCCGCTTTTGGAGAGGGTCCTTAGCGATAAGCTGACTCGCTGTGCCAATTAGTAGCGTGTGAGTGAGCAATAGGCCAGGTGGAAACGGGGTCAAAAGAGGGGAGAAAAAATCGGAATAATTTCAAGACGAGATAATAAGTATCGGCTAATCCCCTGGTGATTTTTGTCGATTTTTGCAAGGTCGACTTGAAAGGTTTCCAGGTCGTTTTCTTGCTCGCTGTCAAAGGGGAGCTCGTACTCGTAGGCCGATTCGGCGCTCTCCTGTTGACTCAGCCCCAGATCCGGCGCAGCCTTGCTTCAAAGGAGCCAAGCAAGGCGCTTCTCCAAAAATGCACTATGACGTGTGTAGCCCCGTTGTTGGGCGGAACGCGACCCTTGCTGGTATTCTCAGTTGGCCTCTTTTGTTGGCAGAGCAAACAGCACTGGTGCGAAAACTCGGCTTGAATGAAAGGGAAGAGGAAGAAAAACAAAAGAATCAAACAATGCACTCAGAAATAACCCGCGGCGTAATATATAAAAAGAGGCTCCCACAAACGCGTTTGTAGGGGTGTGGTGACGGTCAGCTAGAAATAAGCCGTGCAAGCCATGCACAAGCCTCGAAGCTAATAATGCCTTTGTTACTGACAACTTGCACACACACATATGTGCTCCCTCAAGCACGGACCGGCCAGACCTGACCTGGTTGGGGCCCAAGGCTTATTTTATGCGTTTGTATTACTCTCTTCCGGCGGTTAGCTCAGCTTCTGCACAGGACTGGATGACTCGATAAAGCCACCCGAGCCGATTTTGGCTTTTTCCACCTTTGGTGACTCGGGGAGCCTATTCACCTCAACAAAGTCTCAGATGAGCGACTTGCCAAGTAACCAAAGCAACACGGCGTTGCATCCAAAGGACTCTCTGTAGTACGAGGAGGTAATCTTTCTTCGTATACAGTAGTCGGCAGAAAAGTATGCGAGCCGAATAAGAAAACGCAATGCCGCTCTATGCGTCTGCTTTTTTCCCCCGACTCTTTATACTTTGTCAGTTCCCTGCAGCTTACGAGACACTGCCAACACATTTCAAGGTCTGCAGAAAGGAAACAGTAATGTGACTGCTAATGACATACCCCAGATTCCTCCTGCAAGATCCATACAGGCATCCATGGATATCCCGTCCCACGTATTCGTACCTCTTAATACACCAGGGCGCCAACACTCGAAACCATGACATGGTACGCGGGGACTTGGTACTCGTACTACCGGACATGCCTTTTTACAAGCGCCGTGCTTATCATGGCGGTCTAATACGAAGCTTTTCGCCCTCTTTCTCGGCCCCTTTTTTCCATCCGTTCAATATCGGGGGGTTGGCGCCGATGACCGTCGCGCCGTGCCTGGTGCTATGAACAGCAACCACTCCGTTTTGAGCTCCGTTCGGGGAGGTCTGGGCCGCACGCCACCTATAGCCCGACGCGATACGGGCCATTTTTGTTACCGTTCTACATTGCCTTTCATTTTACGTGTCTGCAACTTTATAAAAACCTTTTCAATACTATACAAAACACGCACAAAGTGTTCAGAAACAGTCAGTATACCAGTACGAGTACAGTATAATTCCATTGTAGATGTCGATAGCCCCACTCGATGCGGACGGTCTACTTCGGGCAGCTCGCTACTCGACCCCCGAATCAGCACAAAGCGTCATCAGAAGCGTCCTCGTGTAAAATCCATGTTACAATGCCCCGTACTATGTATTTGCCTCGTCGCCGGAGAGTAAACAAGGTTCGTCGCAGCGGCACCAATCAAACCTGTGGCGGCCACTCCGCTTGTTAGTTGGTACGTGGTGTCCCCAAAGTCAAATCGACGTCAGACCATCAATTAAGCTGGCCGATAGCGGAGAAACCAACCTTTGGAATGCTACCTACATATCCACCAATCTCATCTTCATGACGCTAAGTGGTAGGCTACAGTTGGGCGCCTCAGCACATGCTAGCGAAGCTCTTAATTACAACACCACCTGAAAGCAGCCAGCCTTTACGCAAATGCCAGCACTAGATGCCCCCGAAACTTGGGATGGCTTGCAGCCCGGTCCGACACACCACACTGCAACGTCTACCAATAGTGGGCTGCGTGCGCCTGAAGGTCGCCGGTTCGCACCAATTACAGCGCCCGCATGCCTGTCATCAGCGCCTTATCAGTGGAGATGGGATCAAAAAATCGTCTGCATCTTGCTCCGCTCTCCACAGCGATAACATCGACCTTGCATTACAAGGTGGGCTTGCGTCTCATCTTCCGGGTGGGACAAGGTCTCGTACCATCAGTTTTGGAGGAGCTGCCGCCAAGTGAAATCCAGCCGTCCTACCTCCTGTGACCCCAATTGTTGTAGGCGACTGTGACGTGCCATTTGGGGGATCGAAGCCACGTTTTAGGTCATTTCTCACTCGGCCAATTCCCTGCTTCCATACCGCTGATGTGACGTACGGGGCAGACAGGAGCTTCACCCACCTTTGCGCGTACGGCAGGGCCAGCTTCCGTCGCTTCTACGAGTTTTGTCTTTCTGCAGAGGGGTATCGTTTTGGATCCTCGCAAAAGGTGCCAGCCAGACCTTTGCAATTGCCGACTATGTTTGTTTGGAAAAATTGTTGAATAAAGGGGCCGCGCGTTCTAACAGACCTTGTGAGGGCTGGGTTACAAAGGAGCTTCCGGGCGTTGAATGAAACATTTGCGACTCAACAAGCGCACAAATCCCTGTTCAATGGACTCCAGGTACTGTAGTAAAATTGTACTCGGTAATTAGTCCTCGTAGCCGCAGTCGTACTCGCACCGGATGATGGAACAAAGCAAAGACACGTCTATGCTTAAATGGACTGAGCTTCCATGGAGCCACCCCTGTCGTGTCATGTTTTGCCGTGTCTCGTCCAATGCCAAGGCCACGCTCATAACATTGATGAGATTTGGCAAACATTGTCCGGAGTACATACAGGATAAGGTCTGATAGCTTTTATGATTTGTTATGTTACACATTGTTGCCTCCTCGTCGTGAGAACCGGCCAGTTTATAATGATTCAAGCCAAATGCGAGTCGACAAAACGAACTCGAGCACAATCTCAACAGTAACCCTCACTACGCATTACCACCCAAATCTGCCACTTTTACCGTTGATTCATATCTACAATCTTCAAACCAGCTTGAAAGCCAATTAAATCTTCAAATTCCGCAACATTTCCGCACTTCAAGCCAGGTACCAAATCTTCGCTGGCTCTAGGGTAGGCACGGTCACTGCCTGGGAGATGTTTAGTACATATTACACCCCAGCAGATTATCTGTGCAACGTCCAGAAAATAACCAAGCGTTAGCCCAGAGGCTCTCTGACTATTGGATGAAAAAAAAAAAACAATAGAGCTCAGTTTCAGGTTCCTAGTCCAGTACTGCTATTGGATAGTCATGTTCAGTTCCCGATGTAACAAGCCCGATTTGGCCGGTTCCTGGTGGGACCCTTGGTGTACAAGTAGACGCTGATTTGAGATCGGAAGCGGTAAACTTCGGCAAGGCTCCACATCCGACAAAAACCATCAACGGCGTTTTCACAATTCACGAAATGTCAGTTTAAGCAAGTTATGCGACTTTGAGAGATTTCATTTTTTGACTGGAGTCGAGGCAAACTTGGCCACTCAAGGCAGAGAGTAAGACCATCTGTGGGGCTGACACTGCTTGCCAGGTGGCACAGGTTCTCCCGTCCCTTTGTTGTCGACTGGACCGGAAAGCTATCATCCTCAAAACCTTTTCAACAAACTACCGCTGTCACCTCGTTCGCCAATCCTCCTGCAAGCAGCGCGAAATCAGCCCTGCAGGCCTCACCCATGGTATAAAGACTGCTCCTGCATCGTGCTCGGGCATTGACAAGGTGCGGCCGCGGTTTCTGGCCTCACCACGGAGTGCAGGCACCTTACGCTGCGTCCTGCCAATCAAACGCCGTTTGATAGAAGATATCTCCTTCCGGGCTCTGTCTTCCGCGACTCTCCTCGCCAGCCGCTGAAAAACCACCAAAAGGCGACCCCAACGTCTTCAACGGCTAGAACAATTCTTCCAGCAGCCCCGGTTGTCTCGTCTCGTCTCGTCTCGTCTCGTCTCGTCTTGGCTACCTTCCCTTCGTCGCAGCAGACTGGCGGCGTCCAATTTGACGAATCACGGTGGACCTCTTTTGGGTTCTCGTCCGGAGCTTTTGCAACCTTGACACACGGGAGCTCTGGAAAGCTGCTTCGAAGAAAAAAAGAAGTAACCCTTGTTACTTGCTGTTAGTTACCAGCCAGGAATTTGCTTCTCCAGCACGGAGCCACCTGTTCCAAGACAATGGCCGTTGAGTCGAGCAGTCTCGAGCCTAGTCCACAGGTCGCCAAGGCCATCCCTGCTTCAAATGGCATCAAACCAGCAAACGGAATAGTGCCGAATCCATTAATAGACGACCTCATCACCGACCATGCAAAACGCGGAGTCCTGATTCCCCTCAAAACTACACAAGAAGTACGACAAGACCATACAATTGTTCAGGCCTTTATTACAAGAGCGCCCACAAAGTGTGCAAACGATGTCATCTCGTAAGTTTCCCAGTCGATTGATTTGATCCCAACAACTCCCAAAAGCCTCTAACAGCTGTCCAGAGCTTTACGTGATATGCGCCCGGACGGCAGTGCTAACCCCCTGCCTCACCTGCGACGATGTGCAAAGCCTGCAGACCTACCTGCCCATCTCAAGACACAGTTTATGAACGATACACCAGAAGGCCGCCAAATCCATACCGCAAAGTCAACATGGATCTATATCATCATTTCAGAGATTAAAGATGTTAGCAAGGAAGAGCTCATCCAGACTCTGTCGGCAGTCGATGGTTTGGAAGGCGAAATCTTTCTAACAACCATTCCCATTCCACTACTAGCACCTACATCTCAGATTCAGGCAGCCATGTGGTCATCACAATTTTGGCCAACAGTCTACCGCAAAAACAACCCCCTCGGCCCTCACCCTAGCATGGTGGCCAGAGGCACAGACGAGATAAAAACCGATGCTTCACTATGGATGGCCCTAGCACAAAAGGTGGCGATACAAGCTAAAGCGGCTGGCATAGGAGAAGCCATAGGCGCTGTTATTGTGCAAAGGGACGAGGATGGCGCACAACTGGTCGCTGTAGCTGGAGATGCCAGGTGGCACCAGGATCCGCTGCTTGGCGAGGATGGCAACGCAATGGCTCACTGTATTGTGCGTGCTATAAGCATGGTTGCCCAAAAGCTCGTTAGACACGAACGGAATGCTGCAGAACTTCCGCTGGAGCAGCCCATCTTGGAGTACGACGCGTTTCAAGACGGGCCTTTACTGGACATAGAGAGACGGTGCTTTGAACAAGAACACCCAAACAAGGACGGCTACCTTTGCCATGGTTTAGAGCTGTACGTCACCCATGAACCATGTGTAGCCTGTTCCATGGGTATTCTTCATGCGCGCATGGGCAAGGTCGTCTTTTGCAACCATATGCCGCGGACTGGTGGATTGAGCGCTGATGACCGTCCTGAAGGAGGTGGACGAGGGTTGGGTCTCTTTTGGAGGCGAGAGCTCAACTGGAGCTTATTGGCATGGGAGCTGGAGAGAGACAATGATCTCGACTTGGCCACCTTGGACCCAACCACTCATGTTTAGGATTACCGCCCTCTCAGGTCTCCTCGAGACTCACTTATCCTTGACGGAAATCATGTTAATGCAACCAAGCTATGCCATGGCTGGTTTTCAGCATTTGTTTTTGTAACGACTGAAGGAAGGTTTTTTTTGTCAATACTAGCTTATGGATCCCGCTCTTATAATGCAGCAAGACTAGGGACATATAGATGTAGCTGCAAACTATAGAATACTGATGGTATCAAGATTTAGCCCAAAACACTGTAATTTGTCTTTTTTGTTACTTTGCGCAAAACATGCACAACTCTGCAGGAGGCGAACTTATAAATTGCAAAAGAACGGATACAATATTTCTGTGAGTTTTGTCAGGGTAAATTATATCAGTGCCTTGAGTAGGTAGGAGTGTCAGCAACTGGAAGCTTTGTTTTTGTTAACCGTGAGTGGGTGTGCCCAACCTCGGATTGCGGAGCCGCTTTCCGTCCCGCTTTCAAAGAAGGGTAGAACCCCCCCCCCCCCCCCTTCTCATCTTCCGCTTCTCACACTTTTTTGACCTTGGTTTGGTTGCCGTGCCCAAAGCAATCACGAAACGAGAAGGAAAAGACAGACCGAAAATGTACAAAGGCTTGAGATTTTAATTCCGGTTTGTTTCTCAAAGCCATGGCGACCCTATGACTCGGGCCTTTCCCTTTCACACGTTCCGACCGCAAGCTTTTGCACAGCTCCAAAGGACCCTTTTTACCCAGAACAACGGTTTTCTTTTGCGTCATAAAAAGGCGCTGCCGCGAACGATACTATATAAACCGACAGCCCAGTACACGACTTTACTTTCCACACCATTTTCCCCCCATCCGACTGGACCACAAACGATCACGATGAACCGGAAGCGCCCCGCGCCGTCAGCGGCTCCGACGAGCAGTCCAAGTTCGTCCAAGAAGCGCAAGACCGACAATGTTCAGAAATATTATGCCGTTCAGGTTGGGTTTCGACCTGGTGTTTATCTAAATTATGCCGAATGCTCACAGCAGACGGCTGGCTTCAAGGGCGCGTTGTGTAAGTGCTGTTTACTGCTGCAGCAGAGAGCTCGAGGTTGTTTGGCTAACTGTTGCTGGGATGCTAGTTCGATCTTTTACGTCACGAGAAGACGCTGAGGCGTTTGCAGCAGGAAAGAAGGTGGCTGCTACGTCGAACGGACCGGACAAGTTTTACGCAGTGGCGGTAGGAAACCCGACTGGAATCTTTCGCGAATGGGAGGATGCTGCGGAAGCGATTAAAGGCGTCAAGGGCCCGAAGTACAAGAAATTCGCGAGCCGAGCCGAAGCCGTACAATATATACGACAGAATGGAAGTAGAGAAGCCATTGTAGCCCTGGGGGAGCCGGCCGAGCCTGCGAAAAAGGCCGTGCCTGCCAAGGCAGTCAAACCACAACCGCCACTGGCGCTGCCACAAGAAGACGTGATTCGAGTATATACCGATGGAAGCAGTCTGGCGAATGGCAAAGCCGGGTCGCGCGCCGGGGTTGGCGTATTCTTTGGAGCTGCGGACGCGCGCAACATCTCGGAAAGGCTAGAGGGCGAACCACAGACGAACCAACGAGCAGAGTTAATGGCGATGCTGCGTGCGCTGCAGGTTTGCCCAAGCAACAAGGCGGTCAGGATTGTTAGCGACAGCCAGTACTCGATAAACTGTGTGACGCAGTGGGCTGTAGGGTGGAAGCGCAAGGGCTGGCTGACCGCGTCTGGAGAGAAAGTGAAGAACCAAGACATTATACGAGCTGTGTTGGACAAGATTGAGGAGCGTACCAAGGCGGGAGGCGTGACGCATTTTGAATGGGTAAAGGGCCATGCGTCGGATAGAGGAAATGAGGCTGCGGACAGGTTGGCGGTGCAGGGCGCGAGAATGTCGTGAGGAGATGGCGAATTGTGTAGAGATGTATGAGTGTATACGACAATTCCTGTGTGATTTTTTTTGGCGAAGATTTTGTATTTATTAATACTTGTAAGCTACGAATTACAGCGTCTGAACTTTACGACATGAGTATTGTTGCTTCATCACAACTTTGTGCTATAATCTAAATAGTCGCACGGTACGAGGCATGTGAAAAGACGGCCGACGACCCGGTATCTCACCCCCGCACGGGAGCGGGAATGGGTTATTTGAGTTTACGTCCGAGCTAGGATCTGCAGGATACGACTTGTCCCAAATTTGAGACGAACCTCGCGGTAATGGCAAAATTCAGTGAACGATGTAGGTTTTACAAAGCCACACAGCCCGACGACGTTTTCTGTCGTCTAGATTCCCCACCGGGCTGTAAAACGGGCTTGCGCGTAACTGTTTGTACGCAACCCGAGATTACAGGTAATCATCGGGCGTGTTGTTGTCTGAGTACAACCATCAAGAACGACGTCACCAGTGTCTCCGCAAGCGCCCGGAATCTGCGGGGCGAAGAAGGGTTTTCCAGGGCACTATTACGAGGTAGGTATTAGTCGTATCTCCAAAATCCACAACCGCGGTCGCTGGGCTGTGTCACCGACCGGTTGGGGTCGTTTTGGCCATGCCTGTTCCGTTGTTTGCACTAGCGAATCTCACGCCCGAAAATTCTCACTAGGCATACGTAAGGAGCCGTGTCTGCGAAGCTCCTCTTTGCAGGAATCATCATCATCATCATCATCAAACATCATTTCGATTTTTATTTGCGCGTTTTCTTGCGTCGCAAACTAAGAAACTACGGTCAAGCTTGTGCTGATCCTTGACCGTTTTTGCTGAGCAGGAGGACAATTCGCCAAGAGATAAAGTGCGGGTGACCTTGTATTTCTTGGCGATCGGCCTGGGCGCCCTTCCGAGAAACAAAGGGTCATTCGTTCACTGAGCCATGAGCTGCGGGAATATTGTCTCGACCCCAAGTTTCTTTGTAACTAGTCTTACGGTTTGCTAACACTTTCCCTTGGGTGCTGAAAAAATAAAACAGTTTCCTACAAGACGAGAGGCACAGACAGCATCGAGAAAGGCGCTTCGACATGGCCAACACTCTGTGGCGCATCCCGCTTGCGCTGACCGACTTCAACGTCGTCCTTTCTCTGCTGGGAGGCTTTATTTCTCTCTTTGGCTTGGTTTCATACCTCTTCAAAGAACACTACTACCTGTCCGAAGCCCTCATCTCGCTCCTCATCGGAGTCGCGTTTGGCCCTAATGGAGCAAACTTCATCCGCCCCAGGTCATACGCCGACTGCGACGCCGGCATCTCCGAGAGGGAATGCCAGGATAACCTCCACGCCATCACGCTCAACTTTTCCCGCCTGGTGCTAGGAGTGCAGCTTGTCCTTGCTGGCGTGCAGCTGCCCAGCAAGTATCTCTGGAAAGAGCTCAAGCCTGTCGCGCTGCTTGTTGGCCCGGGCATGACGTCCATGTGGGTGGCTACGAGCCTGCTCGTCTGGGGCGTGGCGGGCACACCGAGCTTCCTCCACGCGTTGGCCATCGGCGCGTGCGTGACGCCGACGGATCCTGTATTGTCTGCCGTCATCGTCAAGGGTAAATTCGCCGATAAGAACATACCCAAGGACCTGCAGAACCTGATTGTTGCCGAGTCGGGGACGAATGATGGCTTGGGATATCCGTTCTTGTTCTTTGCGCTGTACCTCATCAAGCTTGTTGGTCAGAATGCGACGCCGTCTGGCGGTGGCCAGGCCATGGGACTCTGGTTCGCGCTTACGTGGGGATATACCATCATTCTGAGTGTCGTCTATGGTGCCGTGGTGGGCTTGTTGGCGCAGAAGCTGCTGCATTGGGCCGAGGACCGCAACTACGTTGATCGTGAGAGCTTTCTCGTCTTTGCCGTTGCCCTCGCCTTGTTTGTGCTGGGAACTTGTGGCCTGATTGGCACCGACGACGTTTTGGCGTGCTTTATTGCCGGGAATACGTTTACGTGGGACGATTGGTTCCGTCTCGAGACAAAGGACGACTCGCTTCAACCGACGGTGGACATGCTGCTCAACGTCACCATCTTTTTGTGGTATGGCGCATATCTTCCCTGGTATGATTTTGCCCACAGCGCGGCCGTCCCCGTCTATCGCCTTGTTCCACTGGGTATTCTCGTGCTGCTGCTTCGACGCCTCCCTTGGATCTATGGCCTGCACAAGTTTATCCACCAGATTGAGGAGAGAAGACAAGCCATCTTTGTTGGCTTTTTTGGACCGATTGGCGTGTCGGCTGTTTTCTACCTCTTCATCACCTTGGAGTTTATCGAGGAGCATCTGAGCGACGAGAACGGCGTGCCCAGGAGTGATGTCACGCAATTTGGCGAGACGGTTCGCGTCGTTGTCTGGTTCTTGGCAGTGTGCAGCATCGTTGTTCACGGGTTGAGTATCCCTCTGGGCAAAATTGGCTATCTTGCACCCAGGACGTTTAGCCGCGTCATCAGCGAGAATGTCAGCGACTCCAGCGGTCTTCCCGGCCGTGGCATCCTGCCTGCGATTGGACGCCGTCTTACATCGCGCAGAGACGAAGAAAGTGGCAATAATGCCGCGGTGCGTGGCAAAGCGATCCCGTCAAACAAGGCCAACTCGGCATCTGCGGGCACTTCTTGCACGCATTCCCGGGCACAGTCGCCATTGAGGCAAGAGGGTGGCTCGTCGACGGATGATGCGCAGCTCTGGGATTTGCCGCCTAGCTCAAGCAACCTTGGCACCAACGACGCCGGTCCTAAGACGGCAGCGGAGAGGGCAATCCGATTTCCGGACGAACAGCGTGAGACGGTGTGAGGGAATTTTGCTCTTTTGTCGAGACTCAATTGCCAGTTGCCGCTTCATAACCGGTGGCCGATAGATTCGAGGTGCGCTTGAGTGTACCAAGCACATACTTCGTAAAACGGCTGTGCGCCACCTTGTTTAAATAGTGGATGTGCTTTGGATGGCTGGTGAAGGACGTGCATTTTGATCTGCGGGTGCATCTGCTGATCTAATTGTTTTTTATCGTTTTTGCATAACTGCCGGTTGGAGGGCTTAGTCTTTGTTCGTAAGCATGGCACGAGGAACGCCGTGCCAATTGATATTTAGAAACGTAAAT
Source organism: Lecanicillium sp. S3808 (assembly GCA_023628775.1). Lineage (NCBI taxonomy): Eukaryota > Fungi > Ascomycota > Sordariomycetes > Hypocreales > Cordycipitaceae > Lecanicillium > Lecanicillium sp. S3808. The sequence goes on from JAMAJY010000059.1 coordinate 61,219, forward strand.
GGCGCACCGTTATAGCATTTAATTGACGCATATACGAAGCATCATCGTCATCCGTAAAAAGTGTGAATCTAGAACGAGTCTGCTCATTCAAGTTGCAGGCCCCGTCGGACCGATGGCTTGGCAAGGGTCTGCTTGCTCACCGAACCCACGAAGTCTTGGATGCTCCATCGCCCGCTCCGTGATAACTGTAGCAAGTCGTAAAGCTGAGACGGGAAGACCCGCTGATTATACATCTGACAGATAGCAAAGTCGATGTGTGATTTGTCTGATAAAGTCAGTCTTCTTATTAGGGCTCTATGTAGGATAGAAAATAGAACATGGCGGCTGCATCCGCATTATCAAGGGAACAAAAAGGAAAAAAAGCATCCCGCATCCCATGTCTCGGGGATGGGTGGCCGTTGCATCTTGATTGGCCTCGCTGCAGCCACCTGTGGCCAAAAGCCCTGTTCTTTTTCGTCTTCTACAAAAAAAAATCTGTGTCTGCAACAGAGCACAGACAAAAGAGACATACGAGTACAGTAGTCCCTGAGGGCGCTACAGATATGTACAGGTGCAGTAGCGCCGCGTTTGATGCAGCCATCTACTCATCGACACACCCACACATTCACCCACATGGCTGCAGGTTCTAAGCTTGTTGTGGATGGCTGGGGCCTTTGATACGGACAAGAAGCCATACTTTTGTTCCTATCTGGGCACGTTTGATAGCAGCCTGCGAGGAGCTCTGTATTGACTAGCAGGAAGGAATCGTTTTATGGAGAAAGATGGCTTGTCCACGGCTGGCGTTGGCTGAGGCAATTGAATTTCAATGCTGTAATAGGGGCTACGATATTGGCACTAAAACGATGAATGGTGTGGTTCACCCAGGACATGGGGCGGGCGGCTGGATAGAATGAACTGCAGTGGCCCAGGCACAATTGATTACCCGTGACGCCGCGGGTCTGTCGCAGGGACTCGACTGCCAGCTCGGGCCAGGTACTCAAAGGTACTCGTAGCGAGGCGCTTGAACAGGTAATTACCTATGTAGGCTGGCAAGACAGGTTCTGGCGCACTACCTAATTACAGCAGTAGCAAAAAAAGACGTTGGGGGGCTACATGTCCACATGAAAGTAAAAAGCATGAGAAAAACAACAGCAACCACAAGCAATTCCCTACCCGACATTCCCGAGGCTACTGTGACCTATACAAATCAGGACAGCCTGGCATGTTTAACCAGATTGCGCAAGCTCGAGGCTCGTGACGACACTGATAGACGCGTTTCGAAGACGGCACGGCACGGGGTTGTGGTATTCCATCCCCAACAATTTATGAATCTGGGAGACCAAAGTATCCTGTTTGGTGGAGGTGCACCTATTTTTGGGTGGAGAGGTACCTAAATGCACAGTCATAACCAAGGCGGATTAACCACCAGGTGGTGCGCTGTACCTGGACGGCCTCGCAGATTGCCTCTGAGGGGCGACCTGTAATACCTAGTAGTTGCAGCGGTAGGGGGGCCCAAACAGGCATCGCATCCAGAGCCATCCAAACTCATGGTATGGCGTGTGGCTGACGATTTCTACCTTCAAGTAAGGTATCCTGCAAGTGAGGCGACGTCTCTCAACCGCAGCCACTCTCGGGTGGAGTACCTCGACTGCGCCCAAAGAGTCATGTCTGTGGGCTGCTGATTCGCTGGCTCGGTGGAGTCGTACAGTCTACTTATGACGAGGCACCGTATTACGACACACATAATACTGCAACGCCAGACAGTGCGACTCTACTTATTCGCAACGATGGCCGCCCCTAAGAAAACTCGTCGCCTGTACCTCTCCACCATGTACCTCCTGTTATGAGCCATGCAGACTTCGGCAGCGCCACCCCTCAGAGCCACTGCAACTAAAACTCGCTCCCTTGGTACCTACCAAGACGCTGGCGCATGCCAACGATTAGAGCCTGTTCTGCGCCCACCGCCAGCACGCCGCTAGCACACTGACAACTTCTGCGCCCGCCTCGTCCGACCGACACGACCCAACCTCTGCAAACCACTGTACATCTTCCTCCTCCTCCATCCCGGCGAACAAGTATTGCTTCCTCGACATCATCGCTGCTTCGCCTGCCGAGCGCGCCCGCGACCAACTCTCGTCTTGACACACGCCAGTGGGACCGGCTCTGTCCGACGCAAAAGACTGACCGGGTTCTTGGCTCGCTCGCTCTCTCTCTCCTCGTCCGCGTGCTCTGCCACAAATCTTTCGCTGCGAATCCCAGTTTGACTGCCCACGACGCTCCTTTACGCCTCTCCGAGACGAGCAACGGGCCCCTTCTTATCACAAGCACGTCGACGGTGACAATGGTCTCTTAGATTTGGCATTTATCCTTTCTGAAGTCTTAATCTGTTGTCGCCTTTCGATATTCCACAGCAGCCACCAACGCTACAGCGCCGCCACCCCTCATTAGTCCACAAGACCCCTGTGTCTCGTCGACCGCCTAACCTCTTATCCCCTACGGCATCGACAAAACCTGCCACGCAAAACCACCTCGAAACCTACGCTGCCGCCGACAAAAAGATACTATTCGATCGACGGCTAGGCTAATACCGCGCCGAGCGGATCCTAGATTCTTTGCCTCCCGGTCATGACCTCTGCTGGCGGACCTGGCGCAGGCAGCCCTCTCATAGCGGGAACCCTTACGTCCAGCGGCGAGTTTAATGACTTTTCCGACGATGAACTTGGATCCTCAAACCTTTTTGATTTCTCAAACAGCCCCGACACTCTCCAAAGCCTCGGAACAATAGGCAGCAAGGACCAATCCGCCTTTCTGAACCCTCAGCAGCTGGCGGTTGGCCCTTTTCCGGACTCGCCCAACGGCTCCTCTCAGGATTCGTCATCTGAGACGGCCGAGCCTAAGCGTGCCGCCAGCTCAGTCTCTGCAAAGACGCCTGCGGCGACGACCGATGCTAGCATGGACGGCGGAAACGACCTGAATATGGAGTGGGGGAACACTCACTTTACCGGCTTTGATAATGACGAAAATGCATTCAATTTTGGCAACGACTCGTCTGCCATGGGGGACATCTACGGCTTTGGCGAGCATGATGACAGCTTCATGGATCAGTCTTTTGATTTTGAGAGCGCTTCCAGTAGCCCTGACGCCATGTCTGCTGGTCCAGTAAATATGGCCTCGCCAGGCATGCCCTCCATCAATAATGCTACACCTAAGAAGAACATGGCTTCCAACAAGGCCAATACACAAACTCACAAGAAACGTCCATCGGTATGTGCAACCCATTTATACCTCATGGATGGCCTGGGCGGACTAACAATTTTGCAGAATCATTCGGCGACCTCCTCCATGAACGGAGCAAAGCGTTCGTTATCTCGAGAAGCCTCGCCAATGTCGACGTTCGTCGCAAGCCATGGCTCCTCACCCGCCGCAGCCTTTCTCAACTCCCCTACAAATATGAATACAGATTTCTCGAATGGCATGAATGGCCAGGCTGTGTGGCCCAACAAGGTCGACATGAACGGAGCTGGCGTCCCAGATGCCTTGCCTACTCCCGCGTCGTTCGGAGCCGGCGCCATGTCGCAATCAGGGCAAATGGGCCAGCAAATGTTCAGTCCTCCACAATACAATTTCACTGGCGGCTATGAGCTGAGGATTTTGCCCACGCCGCTCAAGTCTAGAGTTGAGACGCAGATTCCTATCAAGATGACGCTCTCCCCTCTTCCTCCGGGTGTCACGAAGCTGCACCTTCCTGCCCACACCATTTCTAAACCAAAGCTTCTTGCCAAACCACCGCCCGAGCCCTCACCTGATACACTTGAACTGCACGTTAGCTTGGTTTGTACCAGTGCGATGGAGCAACCGGAGCAGAAGAAGGCTGCTCTGGAGCGCGCCAGGACACAACCGCAAGGAAGCTTGCCAGATTTGGATGATGAGGAGAACGCCCCTCAAAGTGGTGGTGAGGTCCGAATTTGTAATGGCTGCATAACCCGAGAACGCAAGCGTGCCGCCAGAAAGAAGATCAAGAAGCCCGATGAGGAAAAGGTTTGGAGTCAGGACGAAGAACGCCGCGTCGTCGTCTTCAATACACAAGAACTCAAGGAATGGCAACCACTGAGCAGTGTTGTCGACTCCAACGGCCGACCGGAATCTGTCGTCTCGAATCGAACCATGCTGGTAGACGCTCCTATGCGAATTGCCTGCTATTGTCGTCACCACGGCGAGAAGATGGGTTTCAATGTCATCTTTACAATCAAAGACCATCAGGACCGCGTGATTGCGCAAGCCATGTCGAACCCCATCATGATTACCGACGACCACAAGACACATCCCATGGCACAGCTTACAGCGCAACCTCCAATGTCTGAGACCGTTTCATCGTCATCGATCCCTGTCAGCTCAGGTTTGGATGCCAACAGCATGATGGCGATGCAGAACGGAAATTTCCGGGCTTCGCAAGCCGGTAGCGATTCTTCAATGCAGCGTTCCAGTTACGCAGGCTCAGCGTCGGGAAAGACTACTCCTACCCTTAGCAACACGGCAGCACACACCAGGCCCCTTTCCCGGCCAGGCTCACCAAGTCAGGGTGTGCCAACTGCAAAGAGAAGAAAGGCCAGCAGCTCAAGAGTACCTAACAACCTGGAAATGACCAGACTCGATACATCACCCCAGCCGGGCTCTCAAGCTACTGGTAGCCAAATTTCCAGCGCAACCTCTCCTTACAACGCGACTCATCCTTCCGCCTTCCAATCGACTGATCAGATCTTTGGCCAGCCGCCCTTCGCCAATGGGCCCCCGACACCAAATAGCAACGACCAGGCATCATTTTTCGGCAACAATCGCTCTGCTAGCATGGACAATCTGGCCATGGCTCAACTCTATTCTGCGCCCACTTCCAGCCACGCCAGCCGGGCACCGAGCCCCAGCGGACTCCGCAACGGTGTTCATCAGAACCAGTTTGTTCAGGCACTTGCCAGCAGCTTGTATGGCCCTACTGGAGTCAGTACGCCAAGAGTTTCTCCCGTAATTCACAAGATTATTCCTTGTGAGGGACCAAAGATTGGTGGTATCGAGGTCACGGTGCTAGGTGCTGCATTCTTCCAAGGTTTAGAGGTATGGTTTGGCGACCAGCGGGCCACAACCACGACCTTCTGGGGCGAGTCTTCTCTTGTCTGCTTGTTGCCACCGTCTCCTGTTGCTGGCACTGTGGCTGTTACATTTAAGAACAACGGAATGCCGCTGCAGAATTTCCCCGTTGGCAAGCAGCCACCGACGTTCAAGTACGTCGACGACAATGAGGATAAGCTCATCAGAACGGCACTATCAGTCCTTGGACAGAAGATGTCAGGTCAGCTCGTGGATGTTAGCGATCTTGCGCGCAGGATCCTCAACGACGGCAACCAAACATGGAATAACGGATCCGGAGGAGGTGCCGGACCCTCGGGCAATGGACCTTCTTTCAACCACGCCTCTCACGAGCATCTCGAGTCGCAGCTCCTCAAGGTTCTGGACTTGATTGACCTCGACGACAGCGCACACCGTACTAAACTGGACCTCCGTCGACCTACTGGCCACACCATGCTACATTTGGCTTGCTCGCTCGGATATCACCGCTTTGTGGCCGCCTTGCTCGCCAGGGGAGCCAACCCCGATGCCCGCGACAAGGGTGGATTCACTCCTCTTCACATGGCCTCCATTCAGAATAACCCAGAAATTGTCCGTCGCCTGATTATCGCTGGCGCTGATCCAACCATGCGAAGCCTTTCTGGTCTCACGGCTGCCGATGTTGGACAGTCGCGCTCCGTCTTGCGTGCCATCCGCACTTCGGAACGCCATGTCAGGTCTCGTAGTGGAGGGTCTCTACACAGCCGCACCAGCAGTGCTACTTCGTTGCGATCGCACTTGGAACCGCTCGCTCGTGCCAATACACACGACGTATCTATGTCGGTTGCATCTGGCGAGGAAAGCCCAGAATACACTTCAGGCGATTTCGAAGATGAAGATCCTGATGAGAACAACTATCTCAGTATGAGACGTGCAAGCGGCGTGCGAATGAATGACGAAGAGGCTATTGAGGATGCTGAGCAGAACGATAATGCCTCTGCGCCAACGGCTCTGGCAGCTGCTCTGAAGGATCAGTTCCAGCAGCAGCTGCAACAGATTCATATGCACCTCCAGAACCTCACGCAGCTGCCCCAACTCCCACAGATGCGTGCTCTTCCTGGCATGCCCATGCTACCAGATTACCAGGCCTACCTACAGCGTGTCCAGCAATATGTCCCTGGTATGTCTGGTGGACGCCCTGGATCCTCTGGTTCTTCGGATGAGGCCTCGCCCAAGATGGATAGCAAGTGGTGGGATATTTCATCTTATATGAGTGGTAGCACTGCGGTGCCTCCTCCAGCATACGACGACATCTTCCCTCAAAAGGATGCCGAGGAGAAGCAGCGCTCGGCAGCAGAGGCAGCAGCGGAAGCCGAAGCTGACCAGAAGTGCGCGACTCTGTACGATGAGCCGGCCAAGACTAAGCACCGCTCAACACGATCAAAGAGCCCTGTGCCTAGCGTCCTGAAGATTGGACGCAAGAACGAAATCACACGAGAGCAGCAAGACCAGTTCCTTCGTGCCCGGGAGCAGAAGCTGAAGAGGCTTAGCAACGACAGAAAGCTCTTCTTTGTCTGGATTCCTCTGCTACTGGTGATGATTTGCGCTATGCTTTACAGCTACTTCCCGTCGCTTTTCCCCTTCCTCTTCTCGTCAGTGCGAACGGTTGCCCAAGTTGGACACGTACGCGTTACTCGCTACCTGCAGAATAGACAGGAGAGAGTAGTAGAAGTATAGTGAGGGATTGACACAGCGAACATGTTTTACCAATAACCTCTTCTGGCCTCTTTTATTGCTGGGCTTTTTGGGTTTAGAATCCAGCGCTTCACTGCGTAATGTTTGATCGGAAAGTGGATCAGAACTTACTTTTGTTACAACACACCATGAATATGTTATTTCTAGAGGACATTTTTCTGCCTCCAGTGTTTTTTATTTTGGCTTTTATTGCGGCTACACTTCTTTTCTCCGCTGCGAGCGGCGACCATTGGCGAATTTTCTTGTTTGGGTTTGGGAAAGATGCGAAGAGCGCATGTTATATGGATTCTGTTTTTGTGTTTTTCTGCAGTCATCTTTCAAAGGGGAAATGGATAGCTTCCGAGTCGAAGGTTTTTGTTGGTAGATTATATAGTTAATATTCCATCTCTGATGGTTATGCGAAAACTTTTCAACATGGATTGTTGCGCGTGTGATTGGCCGTGTCATTGATTTCCCATTCCTAATTACATATAGTCATACATACGGGTCTGATTTCATAATTCATTAGGCAAAGCCATGCTCAAATCCCCCACCCTTCCCCAGTCTCACCGAATCCTCAACCCCCTCCACGGCGCACCATTGTCCCTGTCCTCTCCGTACGTAAACTTGGGCGGAATGGCAGGCACACTCGGAATACCGCGATTCGCATCCGGAGCTACACTCAGCGGTGCCAGCCGGCCGTCCAAGCTTCGCTGCGAGCGCAAGACTCGCATCTCTCCGCCCTCGCCGTTGCCGCTGCTAACGTTGCGCAGCGTCGGACGGCTTACACCGTGGCGCGGCTGGTAGTTGGCGGGCATGTCAAACATGCCGCGGGCTGTTGTTGTTGTGCTTCCCGATGACGACAGCGTAGAATTAGGCTGGGGCTGGCGTTTAGTGAGTTTATTGGTTGTGCTTGTGCTGGCGTTTGAGGTTGTTGCAGAGGCAGAGATGCTGCGGCGGTTGCTGCTGCCGACCATGTTGCGCCTTGATGCTGCGCTGCGCAGCTTGGGCATGAAGATGCCGTCGCGGGAGGCGATTGTTCGCAGGCGCTTCTTGGGCTGTGTCTCCTTTATAGGCTGCGGGGGTGGTTGGTTTTCCTTGTCCTCTGCTGTGGTTGAATCTCGGTACTGCTCATTGGCTTCGTCGGCTTCGGCTTCGTCTTCGTCATCGTCGTTGGCTGCTGCGCGCTTGGTTCCTCGTGATGAAGCGCTGGCGGGAGAGTGAATGTCTGCCGTCGAGTGCGTGGGAGCTGGTGTATCTGCCGGTGCGAGTGGCCACTGCTGTGTTCCTTGTTGTGCTGCAGCCTTGCCAGGTGATGATGTCGTCGATTGACGACGGGCGAGAGCTTCTGGTGGTGGGTTGGGAGCCGGCCCTCTTGGCGGCGGGCCGGGCTGGCGGCTGGAGTGGATGGCTTTGGATTTGAAGAAGCCCTCTGCGACGAGCTGCTGGTAATTAGCCATGACTTCTTCGCGGGAGGCAAAGCCCGTTCCGTTTTGGGCCGTCTTGCTGCGTGTCATGTGCTCGTTTGCTGTTGGCGTTGCTGTCGTTGCTGTCGTTGCTGGGTTCGCATTCCCATCATCCGCTTCGTCTCCCGAGGCAGAGGCGGTATCTTTGCGAAGACGCAGCTTGCCCCGGAAGAGGCCGTCCCATACCTGGCCGAGCAGCTTGCTTCCGGAGAGTCGGTTGCTTGATGAGGTTGATCCCGCGGCTGATTGTACCGAGGAGCGGACTGACTCGACGGGCTGTTCGAGAGCGGCTAGGGCCTCGGGGCCGAGGAAGTGGACGGGTGGCACGGCGGAGGTGCGGTCGTTCATGGAGCCTTCGCAGAAGCGGCTTTTGCTTTGGAGAGCTGCGAGGTTTTTGCTCTTTGGAGGGCCCATGATTTGGGTTGAGCTGGGTTGGGTCGGGTTGTCTCTTCTGGAGGAGGGCGTTGTGTTTGTGTGCTATTTTTTTTGCTTGGTGATACGTGAAATGTTTTAGGTCCAATATTAGATGCTTGGGTCGTTATATCGGTTTCCGTCTAAGTGGTGGTGGTGAGTGGACGCCGTCGTATAAGTCAAAAGTAAACAAATGACGTCGTTGGGTGAGATGTAAGTATGGCAGTAGAAGAAAAAGACGCATCCAACGTCGAGATGTTCTCTGCAAGATGAAAACAACGAGAAAGCAAAAAGAAGAGAGAGAGAGAAATTGAACCATTAACAGTGTTTGTTGGAATGTTCTCACACATACCCTACCCCTCGCATAAAACTTGGCCGCTTCGTGGACGCAGGTTGTTGACATGGGCACCATGCGTGTCGCAGGTGGGCTCACCCCAGCAACGCTTCCTGTCAAGACGGGAAGCCCCCCCACGGTTCATGCATATCTGGGCTCAGCCACGGGTCAATATTGGAGGAAAAATGGTTGCTAATAAAACGTTAATGCTGAGGTATTTGGTTAAAAATGTAGTGAAAGGCGTTTCTTAATGCTTGCTTTGCTTTGGGTTTGCGGTTGTGTATAGTACAATTGGCGGAGTGAAGACGACCGATCTCTCGCTGCGTTAGGACGCCACGAGCAAACCCGTTGCGACTAGTGAGATGCCATGTAACGGTCAGAAAAGTCTATTTTAGGGCCGGTTAAACCAATACAACTTTAGGAAAGCAACTGCTTAAGATTTTCGAAGCACCTCGGAAATATACAAGCCGTAGACACTACGCGGAGCAAAATACTCGTATGTGATGCTGACTGTGTAAATGCAGCTTGGTCAACATCAGACCTCACAATACGGCCCGCTCCAGGCACCAGCCAATTTTTCCCCTTTCAAACAAAAGGCCACGTTTTGACATAACAAATCATATAAATAACCTATCTTCTTCCTGGATGTCTCTATAGGAAATCAATCATATTTCGAACCCTTGTCAGGAACAAAGAGCATAATGGACCCCGACCAGCCAAGACTGCATCTTCACCTCCTCTTCATGCACGAAAAGGACAAGAATGCATTCGACAACGCTGTCGCGCAGCTCGGCTGGCCAGGAACAATCACATTTTCCACTCACCAGTGCAGGCTCTCTGAACTCCCAGAAACCGTCAAGTTTGACACCATTGTGTCGCCTGCCAACTCGTACGGACGCCTAGACGGGGCATTTGACGACGCCATCTCCCGCACCTTTTCGCCTCGGCGCGAATACCTGGCGCTTACGCATGTGGTTCAGAAGACACTCTATGAGGAATATCGAGGCTTTGCGCCTCCGGGCACCTGCACCGTGATCCGAATCCCAGACGAGTTTGCCGCCGAGTCGCGAAATGTCTGGGGCACCAAGCATCTTGCGCTGTGTCCGACGATGCGAATCCCGCAGGTAGTCACCTGGGATAAGGAGGTGATTTACGAGTGCATCTGGACACTGTTGTGTGCAATTGACAGGCATAACCGCCGTCTTGGAGAGGATGAGACTGGTTCTGAGGTGATCAAGACGGTGCTTATGACGCCGTTGGCGACTGGGGTCGGAAAAGTCAGCGAGAAGAGGTGGGCTGCGCAGCTGGTTACGGCTGTGAAACAGTATGAGAGAGCGGTGGCCAATCCTGAAACGTTTAGCTCTTTGGAACCACGGGATATTTTCGACTTGGATAATGAGATTGCGGCTACTTATGAAGCGGCATAGAGTAAAGCGGCAAGGGCAGTGTCTTTGTCCGGCAAGATGGCTTTACAGTAATCGCGAGCCACAGAAAACACTCAATAGTAACCTAAGAAGTCATATACATTAAGCTTTGTTGGGAAAAGAGTAGTGTTACTACCTTGGAGATCTCTCGCGGCTTCCTGAGCCACGTGCCTCTGTTGGAACCGGCGGTCTGTAATGCTCAACTTATCCGTCCGAATCCAAGTCCTAGGAAATTCCCACCAGGAAACGACAACCCAAACATTCCTCTGACCCTCTTAAACTTGATTCCCTCCTTTTCAAAATTCATCGACTCATTCCGCGTGTCTTTCAGCCCCTCAAACCCATCTGCCTGGATTTTACACCCGCGCGGCACAAAAAAGTGGTGGTTCCATAGCGCCATTGCCTCACGCATACACATGATTTGCTCGTCTGACGGCGGCCCCTCGTCCATGTCCTTTTTCGTCGCCTTTGTGGCCCGGGCCTCGGCGAGGTTGGACACGAACCGCTCCCAGTCGGCGTGTTGGACATCGCGAGCTGACGTCCAGGTTCCTTCGTCGGCAGGGAATGGGATTGCCAACGGGGCAGAGGCAGATGCGCGAGAAGCCTTGATGTTGATGGCGTGAGTGAGCTCAGGCTCCGGGCGTGATGAGGGAGGCCGACGACCCGGCAGAGATGTTGCGTCCTCGTAAGACGGAGGAGGGTTCCCTGAGAGCTGGTCAGAGTTGGTCATCTTGAAGGTGCGACGCCGCTGAGGCCAAGTCAAATCGTTCCAAGCACTCGCTTATAGGATATTGAGTCTATGCCAATGGTTGATTGAAAACCAATATCCTGACGAGATGGACTAGCAAGGATCTGGCCAGGACGTACTGCCAGTAGATGCGAGGTATCCGGATCCTTGGACACGAGTTCAAGCGTGAAGCGTGAAGTTGATAAGGAGGTGGTTGCATCCTTCCTAATTTAGTTTCGCTCGATTTGGTCTGGCGTGTCGTTCTAGGCCTTCCCCGCACACAGCCTTATGCACCAACACAAGTATTTAAACCACTCGACGGTTGGTTGCCTCTTTGGAGTTTGATCCTTTACATCCAACGCGTCAGCCATCTTTTGAAAAGCAGAAATTATCTTGGACTTGATGTTTCAAAATGGACAGCAACGTGACCATGCTGCAGTCGCTTAGCTGCGACAACCAGTTTGGACCGGCCGCCACCGCCTGTGATCGTCCCAGGTTTGACTTTACTGTAGTGTTTGAACAGTCTATCCTCTCCATTGGCCCGTACACTGCTCTCCTTCTGGCCGCCCTGCCGAGACTCTATGTGTTGCAGAAGAAGACTCGCAAAGTGAAGGACCACTCCCTGAGTAGAGCGAAGCAGGTATGTCATTGTACAACGACGTTGAACAAGTGGGTACCGACCAACAACGCTAATAAGCCGTTGCCAAGGCCGCAGGTATCGTACTTATTGGGCTTCAGCTTGGTGTCCTCGTATCTTGTTGCATCAACTACGGCCCTTTGGCTACCAAGCTCGGTGTGGCTGCTTCTGCGCTTGGCTTCGCTACCACTTTTGTCCTCTGTGCGCTGAGCTGGCTTGAACATCGCCGTACTGTTCGGCCATCGACAATTCTATGCACGTATTACCTGCTTTCTACCCTGTTTGATGCCGCTCAGTGCCGCACGCTCTGGCTCATTGGTCGTGATAAGCTAAACTCTCTCCCCCCGCTCTTTTCCGCGACGTTGGCAGCAAAGGTGGTGCTGCTGTTTCTTGAGGGATTCAGCAAGTCCGGGTTTCTGGTTGGGCCTTGGAAACGCCTCAAAGCATGTCCCGAGGCGGTTAGCGGTATCATTAACCGCGTCGTCTTTTGGTGGGTGAATGACTTGCTGCTGCGAGGATTCCGCGCCAGTCTGTCTCTGGATGACCTGTACGAAAATGACGACGAGCTTCAGTCCGAGGCTGTCCTTTGTCGTCTTTCTGCTTCAGTGTCTAAGAGGAAACCAAGCAAGTTTCGCCTGCTCTTTTCACTCATGGAATCTCTCAAATGGACGCTGGTGAAATCAGCCCTTGGTCGTATTGCCTTGATAGGCTTCAAGTTTGCACAGCCATTTTTGATCCAATACACCATTGAGTTTGTTCAGGACGGTCGTGCTGCAACTGAAGAGGGGGCCAACATTGGATACGCACTCGTTGGCGCAACAGGCTTGATCTACATTGGCTCTGGTGTAAGTCTGACAAAGCTTCCAAGCTCCACGACGAAGAAGGATACTGATGAGGCTGACAGGTAGCAAATGGATTCTATAAGCACCACGTCTACCGTGCATCAACCATGATTCGTGGCGGCCTGATTGCACTCATATGCTCCGAGTCGCTCAAAATATCCACAGCCACTGCATCTGAAAGCGCTATACTGACCTTGACCGGTCCTGACGTCGGGTTCATCAGTGGTGCTTTTGAAGATATCCACGAAATGTGGCTGAATCCTATTGAAATTGTGTTGGCCACATGGCTTTTGGCTAGGCAGACGGGTGCTGCGTGCGTTGGTCCGATGATTTCGGTGCTGCGTAAGTACAGCGAATCTTTTCTTTCCTCGTTTTTGCTCATCATTCTACCTGGGTTGTATCTGACCTCTCCCAGTTACTACCGGGATCATGAGCCAAGTCGCAAAGAAAATGGGGCCAGCCATCAAAGCTTGGAACGCCGCAGTTCAGAAGCGAGTTACAATCACTTCAAGCGTTGTCGGAAACATCAAGGAGACCAAAATGCTTGGGCTTGTTCGCGTCTGGCTAAAGCATATACAGTCTCTGCGAATGTTTGAGCTCGATCGATCAAAGTCATTTCGAATGTTGATGACTTACATGAACATGATCGGTACGTATGCCTCTTGTAGTCATTCTACTATTCTCTTGCTAATAATCGATGTAGGAAATACAACCCCCTCCCTTGCGCCTATTTTGACCTTTGGCATTACACTGGCATTGAACAAGGACAAAGAAGGCGGGCCGCTCTCCCTTTCTACTGCTTTCACGTCCCTGTCCATAATGTCTCTGATTATGGGACCGCTTTCCTATATGCTGTATGCTATCCCGTCCTTTATCAGTGCTTTTAGTATCTTTCAAAGAGTAGAAGAGTTTTTTGAGAAGGCAGAGGAGCACACGCCTTCTACGTCCGAAGATGCACAGTCGACAAATCACGGCACTCAGGACGACATTCCGCTGCAGTCAGTTTCTGCTTGTCAAATGATTGTCCAGAATGCCTCATTTGCAGCAAAACTCGGGGAGGCAGCCCTTCTTCAAGACATAAATTTTTCTGTACGCCCCGGTACGCTCACCATGATCACAGGCAAAGTTGGTTCCGGAAAGAGTTTGCTTCTTCAAGGACTTCTTGGGGAGCTCCTTCTCACGGGCGGGACGCTACGTAAAGACATTGCGTCCATTGGATACTGTGCACAGTCGGCTTGGCTAGTCAAAGGAACTGTCAGAAGAAATATTATTGGATGGTGTAGTAATTCTGACGATGACGATTGGTATGACACCGTTGTAAAGGCTTGTGCTTTGGACAAGGATTTCCAACAATTCTCTTTGGGTGACCAGACAAGGCTGAGCAGCAAAGGTCTCTCCCTCAGTGGAGGACAGAGACACAGAGTTGTAAGTTTTTCCCCATGTTAAAAATCCGTTTACTCGCTAAGATTATTCTAGGCTTTGGCAAGAGCTTTGTATGCAAAGCCGCCAGTCTTGATTATTGATGACATTCTCTCGAGTCTAGACAAAGTCACGCTGAAGGATGTTTGGGATAATGTATTTGGACCTGGTGGCCTTGTCCGCCGTATGGGAAGTACCGCTGTTGTTGCGACCCATGCAAGTAAGTCAAGCTACGTAACTAATTTTGAGGACCAGACTTATGTTGGTGTTTATACAGTGACTTTGTTAAAGGACGCCGACCATGTTGTTGTTATGGACAACCGACAAATCTCGCAACAAGGTCCGCCAAGCGAAGTTCTGGGAGCTGTCCCCTCGGAAGAACAAGAGACCATAGAAGAAACAGATGCAACGGATGAAGAACCACAGGAAAAAAAGTCAGTGTCCGATGCTGAGAGCGAAATGGACCAGGAAATGAAAGACCTCGTCTGCTCAACAGGAGATACGTCTCTTTACTGGTATTATCTCAAGTCAATTGGTTGGAAATTTAGCTTCATTGGCATCGGCTTTTGTATTGGCGAGCAGTTTTTTGGCACTTTTGACCGTGGGTTTCCTTCTTTTCAACTGTAGAATTTTCGTGCTAAAGAATGGATACAGAAATCTGGCTCAGGTGGTGGACAGAAGCCAATGATCGACCAGGTGATGTCAACGACGGTATGTACTACGGTATCTATGCTATGCTCTTGATGCTCGTCGTTGTCTTTGTAGGCCTCGACTGCTGGTTCATGTTTGTCAAGATCATTCCAAAGTCGGCCAAGAAACTACACTGGACTCTTTTGAACACGACTCTTCAGTATGTTTTGCCTCATCACAAAGTCCCGACTGTTACTGAATTTAATCAGCGCTCCGATGACCTTTTTTGCCGCCACAAATATTGGCGACCTCATCAACAGGTAAAGCGTCTCAAACATTATCTTACACGAGACCAACCTAATGCCCTCGCAGATTCAGCCAGGACATGTCGCTTGTAGATCAAGAACTCCCGACAGCAGTATACACGACGTTGAGTGGTAACAAAGCCTGTCATTGAAAAACTCTTGCAAATCCCTTCTACTGACTACGCGGTTTCCCACAGGACTCCTCAACGTTATCTCAGCCGGTGCTCTGGTCATTGTCGGATCCAAGTATCTAGCAGTCGGCATTCCCGTCGCCATGGCCGTCGTCTATATCCTCCAGAAATTCTACCTCCGCACGTCCCGTCAGCTCCGTCTTCTTGGTCTACAAGCCAAGGCACCCTTTTATTCACACCTTGTTGAATCTGGCGAAGGCCTCGCAACCATTCGCGCCTTTGGCTGGCAAAAGGCCGTGCATGCCGATGGCATGCGCCTGTTGAACCGTTCCCAGCGCGCGCATTATCTTTTTTTCTGCATCCAGCGCTGGCTAACCTTTGTATTGGACATGCTGGTCGCCGCTGCAGCCGTTATCCTCGTCACCCTAGCAGTGGTAGCCAACACGTCCAGCGCAGGTGGTGTGGCGATTGCAATGTCCAACATGCTCGGCTTCAGCAGCACGCTTGCCGACTTCATTACCTCCTGGACACAGCTCGAGACATCTCTCGGAGCCATTTCCCGCTTGAAAGCCTTTGAATCCACCACGCCGCAAGAGACTGAGAAACTCGGCACCTGCGACCCGCCATCATCATGGCCATCCTCTGGCCAAGTCACTCTCCAGAACATGACAGCCTCGTACACAATGACTCAAGACTCCAGCAGCAGCAACAACAGCAGCAGCGAACCCATTACCGACGACCAGCTCGTCCTGCGAAATCTCTCACTCACCATTTCCTCCGGCCAAAAAGTCGCTATATGCGGCCGCACAGGGAGCGGCAAATCCTCTCTCTTACTCACCCTGTTCCGCCTCCTCTCCCACACAGGCACATCAACCATTGACGGAATAGACACGACCCTCATCCCCCACGATACGCTCCGCGCACGCCTCATCGCCGTGCCGCAAGAACCCATCATCTTCCGCGGCAGCATCCGCTCCAACCTGTCGCCCGAGTCGCTAACGCAAGACCCCGCAAGCGACGCACAGCTCTCCGCCGCGCTGGAAAAAGTCAACCTGCTAGCCGTGGTGGAAGAGGCAGGTGGGTTGGATGCGAATGTCGCGGATGTGCCGCTGTCGCACGGCCAGAAGCAGCTGCTGTGTCTTGCGCGGGCGGTGCTGCGCAAGGATGTGGGCAGGGTGCTTATTCTTGACGAGGCGATGAGCTCGGTGGATGGGGAGACGGAGGACCTGATGGCCAAGGTGGTTGAAGAGGAGTTTGCGCAGCATACGGTTATTTCGGTCGTGCACAGGATGAAGACTGTAAGAGCTTTTGATCGGGTTATTACGATGGATAGAGGGCGGGTAGTGTCTGATAGGCCACCCAGCGATACAGACAGCTAAAACGTAGATGGTTCACATTGTCATTATGTTGGACGTGTGTATATGGATCAAGATCAAAAAGTCACATGGCAGAGAAAGGTAATATCCAAATTGAGTTGAATGCTGTCTGATATATCTGAACAACAAAGCCGAGCTACAAGGCACCACGTCTTGCTAATAGTCCATCTTAGTAGAAGAAAAAAGGAAATGTATATAATATACTAGAAGTCCCGGCCCGTTTCCGGCCTTATATTCCCAAAACATAAAATGTAATAAAATACTGAAACAGAAAAGAAATCCCGATAAAGCGGCACTGCTCGCCACTACTCAAAATACTTTCATAAGTGCGTCTGATACATGCTTTCGTCGAACCCTCTTCGCCTTGTAAATAATGAGGCGCAAATCTGTCGACAGCTCTGTAAGCCGAACATGGCTAATTTGACAAGCAGCACGTAAAGTCTAGTACGTTTGCAATACTAGACTGTGTCTGCTGATGTCGTTCTGTTTGTTGGAATTTCCATCTTTCCCATCAATGTATAAGAACGTACCAACGCCATAGTCCCGGAAACGGTAATGGAAAAAAGTAGAAGAAGTAGAGCCCAGTGGAGACCCCGGGCAAAAAAAAAGAAACAAAGCAAAAGAAACAGCAGTAGCGTTCGCGGCGGCTATAACCAAAAGCTCACCGGCTACCACCCTCGTTGGCCAGCGGGGGGGGGGGCCGCCCCCCCCCCCCAGAATTCCAAGCGTACCATAGGTAACCATGCAATGAGGAGCTGTTACGCGAATACTCATAGGCGGTTGTAAGGC
>JAMAJY010000060.1:0-65858 GCA_023628775.1 Lecanicillium sp. S3808
CACGTATCCCAATTGGCATCATGATACGTATTGGTGTTTCAGCAATGTCACAGGCACGTTTGACTGATCAAATCAGGCCATACAGCTACAGTAAACAGCCGGAGAAGCATAAATAACGGCATCGCAACCCAACAAATTAGTCAAGGAATCAAGCAACTTGGTGCCCATCAATTTTCCATGATTCATCGTGACTGTGTGACATGACTGTGTGACACTCTTCCTTGTCACGCTTCCCCTCTTCATCGAGTTCTCTTCCTCGTAACGATCTTCCTTTTGTCACGCTCTTCCAATGCGCTCTCCACTCTCCATTGTAACCATTTCCCCTCCTCCCCGTAGGTCCTCGTAACGCTCTTTCCTAGCCCTCTCTGCCCCATCCCTCTCTAGGTGGAAGCAACTGCCTGCTATTATACATCAGACGTTATATTTGCGTAGGTCAAAACGCCGTATCCGGGACTGCCGAGACGCCATCGACCTTGTACATCGGATGGATTGCATCCTTGACCCAAAACGGGCAGCACTGTGGGACGGCGTTACATCTGCATGCTAGGATGTTATATTGAGTTGCTCTCTAAGCGAAAAGAGCACCAGAACCCTGACCACACTACGCCGTATCGTATCTCCGACGTCATGCTCCCCGTCGATCATCGCTCGGATGGCCGCCCTGGCGGCTCCGTCAAGCAGCTGGTGACAGACCTCGTCCATAATAGCTGCTGCCCAGTGGCGTCTTGCGCCACGTTCTCGGGTTTGCGCATGCAGAGGCAGGCGGTCGCCGATTGGTTGGCTGCTGAGTTTGGCGGCCACCTGGCGCACCCCCGGCTTGCGAATGCCGCAGGGCTGAACCGATGGAACACCGTCTTGGTTGGCAAAGTGAGGCTGCTCGAGTGCAGGTTTGGCGCTTTGTTCTCGTGGTTGGGATGCTCTCCGGACAAGACGGTGGAGGCGGGGCGGCACGGCTTCCACCCCGCCACGCTGGTGGGTTACTACACTGACCTCGCAGCCTTTCACTCGCGACGAGTCGGCTGCGCGGCTTGCCGCAGCACTCGGCCGCTGCGCTGCCTCGACGGTGTCGACCGGTGCCTGGCTCAGTGGTTTCCGCTGCTCGAGGCTGGGCCGCGCGTACACCCCAATCCGGATGACATGTCTCGTTCGCAAATGGGTGCCTGGTCATTCCTCGTCAGCCTGGCCACAGTCGCCGTGGTGGCGCATCATGTGGACAGCCCTGCTACCATCTCCTGGACCTTGTCCTTCTTCCATCTGTCCAGGCCATTGGTGGAAGCGGCGCTTCGCAGCGAGGGTGACGACCCAACGAGGTCGCCCCCGCCATATTCTCCTCAGCGATAACCTTACGGCGCGGGGGTGGGAGTGGGGGTGTATTGGCACCTGGATCGACGTGGGTCTGCCAGGTCGAGGGGGTCTGGCCTGGAGCACATGTAGCGTCTACATCCGCAAAGCAGACTGTCCACGAAGAAGTTTTGGTACAGTATACGCTACTGGCGAAATAGATGGAAGCTTGGCTCATCACTGGACAAGGGAATTGGTGCGCTACGAGACAATGAGTCATCCCATTTAATCCACATCGTTGACTCTGACGCAAGGCCAGCAAGAAAGGGTGCGACATTGTGCGATTCTAGTGAGGGCACGGGATGAGTCACGCCACGAAATCCCTGGTAGTCACTGCCGGTCACTTTCTACGGTACTGCATATGATTAAGCCTAACGCCAGGATCTCTAGAGTGCAGCTGTCTCACATGGGCATGCCAGGTGCGTTATATGGACCCCTGCGTTATGGTCGCTGTCGTAACTGTCTCACGTCATGGATGCGTTATGGGCCGTTGCGTTATGGTCTTTGATAACGGCACTGCCAAGTGCTTTCCCACTACTAGTTAGATACGATTGGGAATTGCTTGCCCGTCATACTGGTCAATGCACGAGGCTGGTAAATTCCCCGGGCTATGGTGGGAGAAGACGGTGTCTTCCATTTCGAACAGTTAAGTCTCGTACTCATCGCAAACATGCAATAGATGGCCCTAAAGCTATTGCAGTATTTAGCAGTGAATTTTCTGTGTACAGTACTACAGTAAATATAATACAGTACAGGGTTATTATACAGCATTATTACCTGAAGACCAGCGATGCTGACGCTGAATTTTTCAAACGGTGCCAGATATAGGTAGCTTTTGATGGCTAAGAGAACGTTACAGTATTAATACTACGCGGCAGGCCTGCTTCGTAGATTATCTGAGAGGTTGCGGGACCGCAAGAGCAAGAAACAAATAGCAAAGTATGGGGGCGCAAAATTATGGGCCTTTGGGAATACAAGACAATGCTTTGGAAGAGTTATGTACTTACTAAGCAGATAGTTTGCTCTTCTGACTTAGGTCATCGGGCGTAATAGACGAATGAATGAATGAATACTACGCGGCCAATGCAGGCCAACTTGTCCAAGGAGAGAATGTTATCCGTTGCGTCCGACTTCGAGGCAGCGTCCATCAGTCACCAAGATGGTATATCTCCTTTCGTTATGCCACAACGCATTCCGCCATTAACTGGCACAGTACTCTGCAACGGAGCCAAGTAAACAGCTTCGATGAGAAAGGCTGCAGGCTCTACGCCGTGCTGACGGCGTTTGAGCCATTTAGCTCAGCACGTGCTGCTTCCCCTTCGTCGTGGCTCCAGACGCAAGCGTTGTGCTGCCTTCCAGACAGCATTATTCCAGGCAGCAGTGTTCCAGACTGCCTGCGTGCTTCCATACACGAACATAACGTGACAAATTTATGACGCAAGGGCGGACAACTCACATACGTCACAGTCACATACATGTCTCAGGGTGCGAGACATTGTGTTTTTTATGGTATAACGCTGCAGAGCCTGAAAAATGCGGCATACGAAGCATCGCAGGGTCAAGTTACGTGCCTGCATCCGCACTGAGCGCTTGACACCGGCCAGCTCGCAGCCGCGTGTTGCCTCCGGTCCTCCATACTATAGGACTCCGAACATCCGCGGAGCGGGGCGAAACAAGTCTGTACCGTACCGTAATGCACAAGACGTGACATGATCCTACGACGTCAACGATTGGCGTTGGGAGTTATTCCGCAATATCACTTGGTGGGTTACCGGTAGTGAGTCATACAGCTTATCACAATCCCAGTCACGTCGATTCATAGTCGGACATTGGGGTGGCGTTGTAGCCTCTGGCATGGTGGTACAGTTGGGCGTCTGGTGTGGCCGGCAGTTGCACAGTGTCAAGGCCGTTGGTCCGATGTCTCTGGCCTGTGGCCCTTTGTGTTGTAGTGGGCTTAAGCTGAAACAGTAGGATGCAACACTTCAACAGCATTCATTTGGGTACACTGCGGCCTACGGATTTTCGGATTTTTTTCATAAGGGTGATGCTCGATGCGGCCCCCACCCGGCTCTTGCATGTTAGTGGCAGAATGATGGCGGAGAGCTACAGAAATCGCGCCGCCACCCAACATGGGTCTCTCGCCAGTCGGCCGTGTCCGCCGCTACAGACTGGAGGGGCGTTGCGTCGAAAAATCCATCGTGGTGACAGCCCGGCTTGCCGACCGTCAAGATTTGCAGGTAATATGATGTCAACACAGTCACGAGGAATCATGGAAAATTGAATAGGCACCAATTTGCTTGTTCTTTTTCTATCTCATTTAAATGAGCCAGCTGTTGACAAGTCTAAACTTTAGGCTATAAAGAATAAAGACAGCAGCTGAAATTCCAAGCAAGGGCAGAATTCCCAGAACGAAAACAAGAAAGAAAAATGCTTCACCTGGGCGCACGAAAAGCGAATTTAGGGGTGTCCGCCCGTTGCCTTCTTTCCCAGTCAACTTGCCAAACTGCGGGACGTATTTGAAATTCATCTTTGACTCGTTTCCTAGCGTGGTTTTGCTCCTGGTGACTTGATTCAGACATCTGCGGCAGTAGTTTACGACCACATCGTCCAAATAAGGGAACAGCCGCTGGCCGAGTGCTAAGGTACAGGTAAACCAACAAAGTCCCCGAAAGCACACATATGAGAGCAGGCTGGGTCGCCCAAAACCAAGGGAATCACAGAATTCATCTCCATTGAGTACCCTGCTGCCGGCTTCGATAAAACCAGCAGAAATATAGATAGGGGGCATGTCTTTCAGACATTGAACAAAGTTGTAGCCCACAACAACGGAAGTATCTGTGATTTGTCGCTCATGTAGAAGCATACTCTCCATAGTAGCTTTAGCCTTTGCAGCGGTTACAAAGTATTCGTTTGGTGTTGCAAGAAGGTAAGCCACGTAACGGAAAAGAGCGATGTAATCGGCCACATCTTGTTGGCTTGGGTACACGCCCATCAAAGGGAGTTGCAGCCACATGTGGTTGCAGCAGAAAGTTGCAACCGAATGGATGGAATCAAGAGTGTTGATAGGGACACCGAATCGTTTGACGTCAAAATAATTCGATCGAATGCCCGCAAGTTCCATGATCCGCTCTCTGACAGCAGAATGAAGCAGGCGCACACGTAAAATGGAGGTATGTCCTTCACCGCCGGGTTTGATAGAATCGATATCTTGCGTAACGTGCAAGATGAATTGAAATGTTTCAAGCAGTCGTCTGCGCAGCATAGAGGTTGAGAAGCCGCCCGTCCGTACCAGCACTTCCACAACTCCCGATGCAGCAGAGTTCTCGCCAACAAAACCCTGTAATGCAAAACCGGTGACATTAGCAAGGGCATAGCGATAAAAAAACTTTTGACCGCGTTCAATTTGTTCCCAATCAACCCAATCAGGCACGTGATGGGCCTCTTTCCAGAGGCTGGTGAGCGTTTCATCGTCCACAAAGTTGTCTCGAAGAAGAGCGTACATATCGAACGACTCCTGACCTTCACCAACATGTTTTTCTTTTTTGCTTTTGAAAATCCGCTGCAGCTTTCTTACAGCATTGCTGCCAAGTTCATCAAATTCGTAACGCAGCCGATCGGCCTCCTCTCGGGGTAAGTGAAGGCTTGTCCACTGGAAACGGTGGCGCCCGACTTTGTAGACAACCATTGCTGGACGGATACACTTTGGTGTGAAGAGGGTATGTTTTGTGCGTTACGCTAGTCCAGTCGCAGCGTTTCATGGATAATTATAGTTCTACAGTGATCAAGTTGTCTTCGGTAATACCGTACT
This sequence comes from Lecanicillium sp. S3808, assembly GCA_023628775.1. Lineage (NCBI taxonomy): Eukaryota > Fungi > Ascomycota > Sordariomycetes > Hypocreales > Cordycipitaceae > Lecanicillium > Lecanicillium sp. S3808. The sequence goes on from JAMAJY010000060.1 coordinate 5,150, forward strand.
TTACTGTATTGTGGTTGCACAAAAAGGTATCAGAACACGTGCTTGATCGGCCGGGTCCTCACGCCCTGGAGTCACTTCGTTACTTTGTGTTACAAGTGTAGTGTTATAAAACTTCAAACCTCGGCAACCCTCGTCAGGAGAGTGTCGCAAACGTCTCTGTTACATTTTCTGGTCACGTCCAAACGGTCTTGTAATAGGATCTTGACTATCCCGCAAAAGCAATGGATGAGCCGCGTCCTGAAAAGCCTTCACAATATCGTGAACGTGGACAGACGACTATCGTCTTGGTTGACATGTTCCAGTCTTTTCTAAAGCAAGAACCAATCATGAATCCACATTATGAAGGGACCAAAGCAGACTCAGAAGCCTGGCTAAGCAAGTAGGCGAACTCATGATGCAGCATCATTTACCGGGCTAACATACATCCCAGGTTCTGCTCTTTTGACGGCAAAATGCAATTAAAAATTGAAAAGTGTGACTTTTCGTACTTTTGCGCCATTGCGGCACCAGAGGCCTCTCCAGCCAGATTCCGTGTTCTGTGTGACTGGGGAAATTGGGTAAGACTGGCAATGCCCGCACCTTTCTTGCCCATCTTGCTAAACCCACCGCACAGGTATTCCCGTACGACGACCGTGAGTGTGCCACACCAACCGTTCAATCTACAGCGTGCTGATCCGCATTTTATTTTGGAAGTGTTTGACAACGGAAGCCTGCGTGAGCGCCCGGAAGAGTCCCAGCGTATCATGGAAAGTTTGATGATGCCGTTGCTTGGCAAGTACTTCAAAAGCGAAAACCGTTTACGCATCGTGGAGGCTCACGACTCTATCGTGGAGAGACTTTTTGCAGTAAGTTCTTGTGACGACATCGGCAATGCTTCTTGCCGACATACTGCGCATTTGCTAACTGGCTACTTTAGGGCACGTCTGTCGGTGCGGCTATCCCAAGCTTCCTTTATACGGCTACCACTGACAAGCATAGGAGTCCAAAAACGGTTTGCTCGTGCTATGCAGAAATATTGCAATGGTGTTTTAATTCATGTTAAAGATCAGTCGTCCGAACGGTCACTTTCTTTAGGGGAAATTATCGCAACACGACGCAACTCGGCTGGATGCAGACCACTGTATCATCTCGTGGAGTACGCCCATTGTCTTCGAATTCCGGATACTGTTTTTGATAATCCATTAATCCAGGAGTTGGAGGACCTGGGTGTGGATATGGTGGCCATGTAGGTCCTTCATCCTCCACTTCATGCATAGCAAAGCCATTGCTGACAGAATTGTTCACAGCTCGAATGACATACTATCATACAAAAAAGAACAGGTCAGCACTCAAAACTGTTTTTTTAGTGTCTTTGAACCACTACTCAACTACTGTAGGCTGAAGGAGTCCCACACAACATGGTCATGGCATGTCAGGTGAAAGGTATGTTGCCACAGCAAGCTTTTGACACTGTAGGCGAGCTCCTTGTAAGCCGTTACCGGCGATGGGAAGAAGTTGAGAGAAATGTTCCAACATGGGGATTTGGAATTGATGAGGATGTACAAAAGTACATTAATGGCATCAAATCAGTTGTAAAGGCGAACTTGTACTGGAGGTGAGTATTATAGGAGATTATGAGGCAGGAGTTGACTATCAGTTTTGCTAACCTGTGGAAGCTTCAAATCTGAGCGCTATTTGGGCTCAAACGCGAACAAAGTCAGACAAACTCGGAAGCTCCAAATTTTTGCAGACGCTGGACACGTTAGAGGTAGCTCTTAAGATAGCAAAGTCTAGTTAGAAGTGATGGAAAAGAAGAAAGGAAGAGAATCGAGTTCCAAAAGTATATTGGTGAGGAGAAGCCTAGAACATGGGTGCCGAATAGCACGACGGGTGGATAGCATAGCTTTGAAAATCCTTCAGCAACGAACGTCTACAGCAATTTGTAACGCTTATACTGCACGTGGCCTGTTCCGATACTTTGAGGTGGAGTGGCGTCATCGCTCACGTCCCGCAGACTATGAGTTTAGCAGGATGACCCGGCTGTCCGCTATAGTGGGTTTTGGCGTTTTAGCGCGCTAGATTAGTGGTTAATTGTCGTGGTTGAAAGTTTGCGTAGTTGCATTTTAGGCCAATCCCGTCAACGGCTTAGGGCGAGTAGTAAGAGACATGAGCTGCCAGTATTCCGGTACCTGGACGTCTGCCACAGATCAGACGCCGCCAGTGACAACCATGCTTTGAAAATGAAATGGATCTTTGCAGGCAAATTTCAGAAGAACTTATAATATGCTAAGAAACTTGATGATAGTGACTCGTGGCGTCCCAGCGCTTCAGTTACCACCCAGACAAGTTACAAAGTGGCGTCGTATCAGAATGGGTGTAGTTTTAGTTACATTGCTGTGAGCATTGAACTTTTACGGGGGTACTGAACCTCTTATAAATCGCTCAAGGAGATACATAGGGTTGTATCCAAACGACTGTAGTCGTCCAGAGGACCGGCGGTGAGAACCCGCTGAGAGCTGGGTATTAGTATATGGTCAATGCGGTAGGTTTCGAGAGCCGCCCTCTAAATGTAACGCCTATTTTCACCGTGTATCCTCCGCTTTGTTTGTCACATTTGCACCCGACAGTCTTAAAGCCGGATTGGTCCCATGACTAACAGTACTTGCCTCTCTAACTGAGCATAGTCTCTCTCAACACTCCAGACATAAGCTTTGGCGGCATGGCGCTCTTCACAGCTTTTTATATCTTCCTTCAAGCAAGTATTGTGGCTGCCGTTGCGAAAATCGAGGGAAGTTGTATCTATGCAGACCCGAGCTTGGCATGGCTGCGGAGTACTTTGTCTAATAGATCAAGTATCTCGTGCTTAGGAGAGCCTTTGCAGCAGTACAATGCAAACCGTTATTGGGGCACGCAGTTTGGCAAGAACGCTTCAGTTGTGATTTTCCCCGCCACTACAGCGGACGTTAGCTGCGCGGTACAAGCTGCCAGTCTATCTCCGCTTGGCCGTGACTTCGCTTTTGTCGGGGGCGCCCATAGCCAGACCAACTCCAGCAGCGCGTATGGATTTGTCATAGACCTCTCATGGCTCAACACGTCCCGCATAGTGCACGGTTTCAAACACGACGACGACAGCACCATGACCGTCGTTGAATATGAGGGCGGTGCGACTTGGGGCCAAGTGCAAGCTGTGACCAACGGATCTGGATACACTGCAGTTGGGGCTCGGGTCGGAAACGTTGGCGTTGGAGGCTTTTCCGTTGGGGGTGGCATTGGCTTTCTCGGCGGTGCGTACGGCTTCGCTTCAGACAGGCTGGTTCAAGTTGAAGTCGTGCTGCCATCCGGCAAACTGGTGACAGCCACGAAGAATAACCAGTACTCGGACCTCTTCTGGGCCATGCAAGGTGGTATTGGACAGTTCGGCATTGTGACTCGTTTCTGGCAGCGGGCGGCGCCAGAGCCAAGACAAAGCTCTCTTGGCTTCTACTACGTCCAGGACGAAGACGTTGACCGTTTAAAAAAGCAGACTGTCGAGTTTTTCCGCAACAATAAAGACCCTTTCAGCACCATCTACTACAGTTTTGGTTTCTTACCCGCCAGTCTTGCCAATCCGACGCCTGAGAGCTATGCAAAACGTACTTTGCTTATCACGGCACACTTTGAGGATCCCAAAAATGCTGCGCAGTGGAGCAATAACGAGACTTTTGCCGGCCTCCTTGCGGGCATCAATACGACCAATAGCCAGGTCATCACAACTGATCATTACTCGGATCTCGTTTTTGTTGGCGAGGCTGCGTATCCTTATGGCTGGCGTCGGGGATTCTACGGACCACAAACGACGGAAATTGACGTGGATTACATATCACGCTTGACCAATGTCTTCTATAAGTACATTGATGAGCTTCAGAAAAGAGGTGAGGATCCTAAGTCGGCGTCCTTCATCGTTCAATATATGTTCCCAACGTGCAACGGCCACCTGCCTAAAGCGGATGAAGAGACAGCCTGGCCACACTCGGTAGCTGGACACCAAACACTATTCACGCCTGCGTACGTCGAGGCGCATAATGACGGACTCACTTTGACGGCGCTCCAGGCGCTGAACCAAGTCACATATGATAGGCAGAGCGCACTTGGCGAGTTTCTTGGCGACTACCCAAACTATCTCTCACCTGGAGTCAATGGTGGTCGGCGTGTATGGGGCAGCAATGTGAAACGGCTGATAGAGATAAAACAGAAATATGACCCAAGTTGCCTAATCCGGAACGGCTGGCCGGTGTTTAGTAGTGAAGGCTGCATGAGTGGCGGGTGGGGGAACACATTCGACTTCTAGTGCGTTGTTATTGTGCCGACACAGCCCACATATCATTCTTCATACTTAGATGAGCTATACTGTACGGTAATTACGCCGAGGCCGGACAGCAAACTCATCTCTGGCATCGTCTGCTGGATTGACTCTACATTTTGCCGGCTCTTTTTTACAACTTGGTTCATTGAAGCGTTGTGTCTCAGGTCTACTTGTTTCAGTGGTCGAAGTACCCGAACTACTTGCACTCATGTCCTTCAGTATGTACAATTTTACTGATAGATTAGCATTTTTTTGTTCGACTGTAGTATATTACATATTTATAACTCCACTTTGTAACGTCACCGAAACGCGGATCGGTTTGTTGTGGAATTCTACATTTTGTTCCGGTGATCACTGACGAAGCATTCGTCTCGAAACCGAAATAACCTCAATGGCGTGCTACCCCTTCGCAGGCTGCTAACGATAGAGGCTAATACATATACGGTATGGACTGATTGAGTGAAATACCGTCATCACTGACTACATCATTCGTAATGTAACCCAGGTAGTAAGTAACGGCTGAGCCCGTAATGGCTTGGGTTACACTCCGCTCTCATCCTCGGGACGCTATAATAGGCCAACCCTTGCACCTTCAAAAGCGTCGCGCTGCAGCAACCATACCAGCCAAAGGACCGAGATGAGCGCTATTGGCAGATTTTGTGACGCGATTCTCGACAAGATGGTAATTAAGGTCGATGATCTTGCGCAAAGATTCCGGAAATGGAGAAGCGCATCATGAACACCAGCAGTACGTTACCCATACCATAAGAAACCTATTATAACTGCTAGTCCGACGCTAACTGCTAAGTATAAGTCAGTGGGAGCCTGGGACTCAACTACTGCCTATCATGCCGGAACTCGGATATCTTCGGCTTTCCGAAACGTATTTGCTGGATTTATTTATTGAATGCGTGACCAACTCGTCCGAGACAAGAGAATATAGGGGACCACTAGGCTCTAGCAGAATCTACGTATCGCCTCCGGACAGTATCATATTGAAAATAACCCAGCTCACTAGGAAAAGTTTGCTCTCGCGACTCTTCGATTATTTGGAGCAAGATGCTTGAGCTTTTGTTTGCGTATAACGATTTGAACTAAAATAGCCGCTGGGGGCAGTCCGCAAAATAAAACCGTTTCTAGGCTACTACGACGTTTGTCGCTCTGCTGAATTCGTGACCAAAAACATGTATTCCATTGTCTGCTGCAAGCTGTTGTTCGCAACTACATAACTTTCTAAGCGAGTGCATTTCCAACTGGCTGTACAATGAGTGTTCTAGCGTAGTTTGTGTAGAAAGGGAAGCTATTTCTTGCACGTGTTTCAAACTCTCAAGGTGAGTCACAGCGTGTAAATATTTAATCTATGTGAAAGGCTGCTATGATATGTATGCATAATATGTATTAGTATAAGCTTAGGGTTAATACAATGCGTCACAAAGTTGACGTTATAAAGTAGGGTTTACTGCCCATGATATGTGTGGACACCCCAATACCTTCCTTCCCTATATTCATGCTGTCTTCTCTGAAATGAGACGCAAAATCAGCCTGCAAATTTGCGATAAGCCATGGCAACTCGCCGTTGAGAACGTCTCTTATATCGTCGAGCTACCAAACACATAGAAATTCCAAGCAAAACGCCTACGCCAACTGTGCCGAAGGTGATTCCTACGGTCAAAGCTTGCTGCTTCAATGTCTGCCTAGCAGGCTCCTTCGAGCCGTGAGTATCCAACGCTTCGCTTGTGGTCGCAGGAGTAGGTACAGGGGTATGATCTGACGGTTTCAGAAGCGATATATCCTCCACTGCTGACGAATGGCCACCCACGGCAGTCTGGTCGGCACTCGATGCGGTACCTCTACTGCTCGTGTCCATATGTAACCCTGGCGGACCAATTGTGGAGCTGGAAACAGTCATACCTTCCCGAAGATACGAAATGCCAGGATAAACTCGAGTGGATAAGCTGTGTTGACCGCCAGGTAGTGTACTTGTAATGTTTAACGTCGGTAGCCAGGTTTGTGTGTTGGAGCGGGTGTTTTGTGGTCGTATGTTGGAAGATTGCGCATTGGGAGTCACCAAACTGCTACCCAACATTGGCTTATTGCCTTCTTCAGAGGCATTGGCCCCTGCAAGCGAGGAGACAGACTCCAAAAAGCCTCCGTCAGGCTCTGTTGTGTACTGGATTGAGTGCGTTAGACCTGGCTTATGGGGCACTCTAGATGTTTCGAGGTCAGTTTTGCTATCGCTGTGGGCGTGGTGTTGCGTATGTACTTACAGAATATCTTGTGACGCACCGGCACTGTCCTGAGATGGCTCAAAGGTTGTCCATTGCGAATATTCAATGGTAGAGAGCCACAAGTCCTGGGGGATTGTATTCACCGTAGATTTGCTAACAATATCGGAGGTTTGACTGCTGATAAGGTCTTGAAAGTCCCGTGTTGGTAAGTAACTGATCGCAGGTTGTTTCTGTGGCTGCTGTGTTGTTGAGCTATTAGAGGAATTTAAAAACGCGCTGTTTGCGTGATACTTGACTCGATTTGAATAGACAAAATGTGCTTGCAGGTAAACAGCGAACATCGCGTAAAGGAGAGTTTTCCCACGCCTTCCAAAAGGAAAGAGGTGTCGCGATGAGGACATTGCGATCCCAACAGCTGCAGAGAGCTTTCTGTTAAAAGACAAGTGACGAACAACATAACGTACGGCACTGTATTATAATATGTTATGCCCTTATTAATGGCCACAGACCAGACACCGTAGGAGTTTATAACCCTACGCTAGCCTGTCACGGGGGGCGCGGGGCGGGGCGTGAGGACAGGCGAGGTAGCGCAACTGGCGTCTTTTCCCACACGATGGCCGCTATCAGCACACGGTTACACCGGAAAACTGCCCCGAGATGATTAGGACACATACTTTCGACCGTTGCTGAGGGGCATTACTACCAATCTGGGCTAGGCCCGTGGGTTGCTCTGGTTGGGCTTGTTGCCGGTATGCGAGACTTTATGTATTATTAATATAAGATGTCAATCAATCTCGCATCCTTTTGCTTCTTCAAAGTCGGGGCTTCCTGCGCTAGCTGCCGTACGACTTTATCGCCTTTTGATCCCACGTCATCACGCAACTATGCAAGGTCTGCTAAGTCGTTCAACAGAGGCAGAGTTTACTGGACATAGCAATAATTGATACAGTATACACAAAAAGAGATGTCCGGGAGCCTAAAATAGCGCATTGGAGTACTGGAACTTTGTAGTTAAGAGGAGCAGAGGACTTTGCTCTTGGCCTAGGTCATCGAGCACGATGAGCGGAGGATTGAGTAAAATATTACACAAAAGAAAGTGTTTTGCGGTTGCTATGCACGGCTATCCATCTGTGATACAAGGACTGCTCTCAGCCACAACTAGCATGGAATGAATCAAATGCTGACAGCTTCAGGACTATTGGCTAGCTATTTGGGTCAAGGTCTGCTCCATACCTCCTCGGGTGCGCGTACATGTAGCTTGATTCGAGCAATTGTTAGAACCTGAACGTGCTCTGTAATGGCATCTGCTCCCTATGCGGACTAAGCATTCGGATGAAACTGGACCCTACGCTTGGGCCTCCCCTCACGCACTGCGTGTAGCCTTCGGTGTGTTCGCAAATTATCGAGACGATTAAAATTTCGACCGCAGAACTCGCATGTAAAGCAATCTTGGTGGTGAGACCTGAGTGCAGCTCCAGTAAGCAAAATGCATTATGGCCACTGTGGGCATACTATTACTAGCTCACGTTTGTTCATGCCGTTTCAAGTGTTCCGGTCGCTGATAGTGTTTGTCACAGCCAACGTAGCGACAAGCGAAATATGCAGCAGCGCTGCAGACTGCGCCTGATCGAGGCGACTTTTCGAGATTGTGTGGGTCGGATAATGGCCTTTCTATCATTTGATGCGTGAGGGCCTCATTTTCGTTCCGGCCAGGCCCTTTGGGAACTCGATCTGTGTCAAACTCGTATGGCATAAAATCAATATACATTTCGCTGTGTGCTGCTGGGCGCTCAAGCCAGTCATCGGGCGATCTGGGCATAACGGTAGTCGGATTATGCATCGTAAAATAGCCTTCATAGTCACTATGAGGGCATTGAGGAGCGTTCATGTCTATTCTCTTTCAGCCTACCGCTTGAACTACTAACGTAGACTTAGCTTACCGAAATCATGATCATTGTTTTCTGGGAGAAGTGAAAGTTCTCGTTCCGAACGGCCAGCAGGTTGATCCGCGGATGGGGGTTGCTGCGAGGGGCATAACATTTCATCCATCATTGTGACTGAGTCACGTAAAGGAATCAAGAAAACCGCTTTCTATTAATGTGTATATATAATATTAATACTGTAGTACAGTAAGTACTGCATAATATGTATTAGAGTACTATCACTGTATTAATATAGTATTAATACATTAATCCCTCTAGAAATTACCTCTGCTCACTATTGATGCGAGCCCTACGGGAAGCGATACGTATTTCCTTGTAGTGCTGGTACTATGCTGTAACGAGTCTTACCCTCCCTGGCTTTGGAGCAACGGAATAGCAATTTTCCACTCCCGCCAAGTCGCGCAAGACCCACGTTTCTTGCTCAACTCAGCGTCAAGACGTCACGGTGGGACCACAACGTTTACCTAGGTAACTCTTGAGCCACGAGCTTACGGGGTCGAATTGAGGCATGTATGTTGATTGACTAAGTAAGAATTGGGTGTCCCCTTAACCCCCTCTCTTGAGGGAGGCGTGGACTCCACAAAGCAATAATTGCTAAGAAAATACACTGTAACGCTACCTAGCTCTGTCACGGAATTCTTCCGCTTGTGGTCTCTGTACAGTGGCTGCAGCACCCCTGTGATGCTTGACAATAACCCTAAGCAGACCTTACGGGGGAAATTTGTTTCTAGACTGTCTATAATTGGACGCAGTCTTACAACAGCATTGATTTGAGATGGGAAAAAAAACATTATCTGTCGATGGGGCCGTTTGCTATAATACATGCTGTAATAGTATATAGTATAATAGTATTTATTATAATGCCGCAGTGTATATTGTTTTTCTGCTTCTCTAAATATTAATATTGTATTATGCAGTGCTGTATTAATATAATACTTGCAGCATCTCAACGTTACAGAAAGAAATCAAACAACACAGGGCCCAGTAAACTAATACGACTCGTTATATGCATGGCAATAATCGTCAGCAACCAACCATATGCATGCAGAGACGTACAGGTATATCGCCTTTGCCCGCAGCGATGTAGGCTCAAGAGGCCCATAGGGTTACATGGAATCGAATTCTTTACCTCAACAATGATGCAGTTATTGTTCTGCGCAAAAGTAGCTTCCTCTACCGAACTCTGTGTCACTAATTTTGTCAATGCCAAAATTCTCATTCGGACTGTAAAAAAATGATAAAAGAAGACTTTTAGCAAGAAAATGCTTTGTTATCTAGTCGGCAAAAATTTTAATCGATGGTTGGCTGTTTCAGACAGTTTTCTGACCGCAAGCATGCCATAACTGGCCATTGTAAAATGATGAAAGAGTGTGGAGAGGGGAAGCTACTTTTGCGCAGAACAATACGGTTATAATACTTTACTGCGTCCGCAAAGTCGCACCCGGAAGCTTTCTTGTAGCCTAATGGGGCTCTAATCCCGTCACCTAATTATGCTGAGGAGTTGCGTTAGATAGCTTTTGTGGAGACGGAGGTTACTTGCTTCGGGGAGGATGTCCTGTATATAAAACACTCTCATGCCGTATCCTGAAGAATAACAAATTCGAGCTACAATGATAACCATGGCCGCCGTACTTTTTACTGCCTTTCTTTCCTACGCCGCCGCCGCTGCCGGTCGCCAGGCACAATGGGGCGACCAGGTTGTAACATTCACCACCTATACCACCACGACTGTGTGTCCGATAACGGCCACTTTCACAAGTGAGGGGAAGTAAGCGTCATCGAAATGTCAGCGGCTAAGCCTTAGCTAAACTTGGTCAGGACTTTAACATCCACAAAGCTTGCAACATCGACCGTTACGTTTGAGGTTCGGCCAACCGTTGTCGTTCCTGGACCGACGGAAACGCGCACAAAGCTAAGCACGGTGAATGTAACTCGCTACCTCACCCACGTTGTTCCACAAACTCTCCCAACTTCCGAAGTAACGTCGGGAAAAATTACTTCTGCTACTGTCTACAAGACAATCAACAGCACGAGTCACCTACTGCCACCAACATCGAGAAGGAGCAGTATTACGACAAAACCGGAGACTCAGACGGCAATTACGCAAACCATCGAGTGGCCGCCAAGACTCAATACTATCTCTAGTATACCGAGCGTCTTGCAAACTACCATGGGCTTCTACACCTTGAGGGTCGATGCCAGCATTATTTCACACGGAGAATTCTCAGAAGCCGAGCCCAAGCAGACTGATGAATCTGCTAGACGAACCGGAGAGCAAACGGATACAGTCTCAGTCCAGTTTGTTCCGCCAAGGAAAACTGACGTTGGTGACGTGCAGGCTTTCTATTCTTCTGCAACTCCGCATCTCAGCCATAGCACTAAATTGGCTCCGCTGGTTGCTCTACCGCTATTATGGATTATTATTGCAGCGCTTGCAACTTTTGGAATATATTAAACATTATATTACTATGTATTTCACTAGAGTTGGTCATTCATTCGGCATCTTAATACAAAACGCTACAAAACAACCACCAACGCGGCACGTGTTGGATAATACCAATTCAATTTCAAGCAGAGAATCTACAGCCTATATCGGGTAAAGGTGACCGCCAAATCTATTGCAGTGCATGAAATTCGTATATTGAGGCATCAATTGCATGTCAATAAATCTGCGTATGGCATGTAGTACGAGACTGCCGTATGCTGTGAAGTGCAGGCTAACGCAAATACCGAAACAAATTAGAACACGAGAAATTAAACAAATGTGATCTTTTGAAATTACCTTAAAAGTGCAGCAAGATTGTATTGGACCCCTTATGCTGTGGTCTACCTATGCTTCATTGCTAGTGCGTCGCCAACAAGCATGAAGGGCCAGCTCCACTGGCAAGCGAAAATGCTAGCACCAGCACGCACATAACCACAAGAAGCCGGCACCAGCCTTCTCTAGTATGGGAAATTGAGGCAGCCATCAGATTCAAAGGTTACGAAATCAATTTTTTTTTCATCCATGAGCCAAGTGCAAACCCCATGGCCACTGGTCGGTAAAATACGAAGTCTACATGAAGATGTTATCTTTTCAACTGCCATAGTATCATTTGTCGTGACTGGGTAACTTTAATCGCCCAAAACGGCACGTTTGACGGTACGATATTATTATGTGCTGTCAATTTGACATTGCTTTACCCCTTTCACCGCTTGTCAATCTTACCGTCTAATCTCTGCTCTTTTCAAGCTACTCTTCGGTTATATCACGATTTCTTGTGTACCAATATTTCTGGAGTGGAGAAGCCTAGGCTTACTCGCCAACTGTTGCGTTAGATTGTGGGTAGTTGCAGGCGTGCTTGCTTGAGACGTCTCGTGGCCAATACAAAATGGGTCGTCGACGCTTGGTGTAAATGCTGAACCATATATTGTGGTATTACTGTTAGGGGATTCGGGCTATAAAACCAATGTGTTGAATGTTATAGCAGTCCTAGCTCGAGAGGACTGCTGGATGTGAGGCGTCGAACGGAAACGCCGACTGACGCCACGAATCACGAAGTGCTGCGCATGCTTGCACCGGGGAAAAAGCAATAGCAATAGCAAGCCATTTCCGCGACGAGAAACTGCCAGGATTGGAAGATGCATTAGTATGTATATGCACGAACATACTGGAATTATTGCGGGAAGGGCGGAGGCATATAACATGGTATGTCATGCAGTTAGCTTGCCACAAACGTGCTTTTGGCATTGCCAAAAGCACCAACACGGATCATGATGGCGACTGGGATACGTGGCGTCATCACTTACTACATAATTAGAATATCATGGTTAGGGAAGAAGACACATGTAGTTGAGCATGATTGGTTTCGGATGAATGAATCCTGTGCCACATCACGTAACTTAATGTGGGCAGTTGAGCGGCGGAGCAGTTAAGCCTAGAGTGATAACAACTCTCATCTATTATGGGGTCACGAGGGCGGAGCCACGATCCAAAGCATCTTGTTTCAACCGTGACGCACTCTAGATAAGTGGATTGTAATTTGTACATATGACACAAAATATTATGCGCCGTCTTCGATACAAGAGCACAAGACGTCTCAACATGGCTTCAACAAACTCGTAAGGGAAGCCTTGGCATGTGTGATGGTTGATGGCGCTCTAACTGTGGACTAGGGCCTGTATGAGCACAACTGACCTACGCTGCGAGTCTGTGTTGTTTTGTATTCAATACTGCAGAACTATATGATGAGTAGCGCAAAAGGATTAGTGCCATCATTTACGAAAAACCCGCATCACTGGCTGGAGATGCTCCGGGAGCAGCTTAAAGACGACCGGAAAGCTCGCATGTCTAGTACCTCTGGTCCTTCTCCATCCCGTGAAGCGGAGCAAAACCAATCAAAGACTCGCTCTAGCTGGGATGCCTGCCAGGATACCGAGAAAATGTCTACTTTTGACTGGTGCGGAGGTCTATGGCCGCGAGACGACGCGGCAAAATATGTGCGAAAGGCGTCTTGAGATGATCGTCGTGGCTAAAGTTGATTCAACATCTTTCTGTCGAGCGACTTCTCTCCCCGCTTTCACTTAGACGCAGGTTCAGAAATGGGATTTGGGGATCACTTTAGAGTCCTTTTGCGGATGCCAAATCTCAACATTCGGTATTTGTTGTGCGCAAAACTAGCTTTCTCTCTCCAAACTCTTTCATCATTTTATTAATACAGTGTTCATATGCAATTAGGTATGGCGTATTTGCAGTCGACAAACTTTTATATCAATACAGTAAACATATGGAATTTAATGAGAAATTTCGTCGACTAGATGATAAAGCCATTTTGGCTAACAAGTTCGTTCTACCTTCTTCTCACAGTCCGAATGGGAGTTTGAGAGTTCACGATATTATTTACAGAGAGTTCAATGATGATAGCTATTAATACCTTTGAGCAAAACACTATAACACAGTAACATGGATACTTTATTATTATTATTTGACGTCTTATAGAATATGCCTCTGCGATTAGCAAAGAGACGTGCTCGTGCTATCTACAGGTGATTTTGGTCATCGTCTCAACAAGCGCTTCGGGGTGCACCCACGTCGATCCAGGTGCTCCAAAACAACCGAAAAACTCGAAACTTAAGACTCAAAACTAGAAGAAAAAAATGAATAAAATAATAGCAATTGAATTTAGGTATAATATTAATATCACAATTATAAATAGTACGTGTTCGAATCAAGAATACGTGTCGCCATAAAAGAAGGGTGATATGCGACGAACCGCGTCGGGCGGCGATCTCACACCTTTGCCGCTTGTCAAGGTAAATTGTCGCAAAAGCAAGGGATTTGAACACCCACCGTTGTAGTACTTAGTTGTGGCGGTGGGCCTATTACTTTCCAACTCACTTTTGCGACAGCTGAAATGTGCGACGGAAAATGCTAAGGGTACTTTTCCGGCAATTTGTCTTGAGAGACATGATAAAATTGAACCATATAAAAGCGAAGAGACCATGTCGACGCCATGACTTTCGCAGTTCCGTTTCAGCCGTATGGTGCGACCAAAATTGTCAAGTCGCTCATGCTCAAGCGCCGTCAGTAACCGGAACAAGGACGACATTGCCATCTCCAGTACGCCCTTGCATGACTCTATTTATCAGGGGCCTCAGAAACTTGAAGAACTCGCTCACGGCAACGATGGTAAATAGTGACGCGAAAAACTAATCATTAGCGCTTTGACACCTCCCCGCGCTGCCTTGAAAACTTACCACGTCTCTCTTAAAGCCTGGGCGCCGCAACACGATTCCTCCTATGACTGTTGCAGCTAAAGCCAGAACCTGCCATCGAAAGTGGAGTAGTATCATCGCATCATCAATCTTATTCGTTTTCCTTGTTTGGTTACGGCTGCAACACAACCAGAATGCCGTAGCTGCCACTCGGTGCGAAACACAGCCTAACACAGCAGCTATGGACAGTGGAGTAATGGCTGAGTCAAGCGCGACTAGAGCAACACCAGCAAGGGATGGTAGCCAGAGAGAGAAGAATTTCACATAACCGTCCATTGCTTCATAAAGGTACAGTGACTACGAAACTGTTAGTCTTCAGACCGCTTGTAAGGAGGCCAAACACACTTCGCCTACAATGCTGCAAGCAGTGTATCCTGCCAACACTCCATGGACAAACACTGTAGAAGGTCTCGACCACATGAAAAATAGTGCAGGAGCACTAGAAAGGATGGGGAAGATGGAGCGCAGAACATGAACAGAGAAAGAAGTTCGTGGGTGTTGTCTTGCGATTGAAGGCTTAGCTGTATCGGCGACGGGTGGCAATTTGTATGTCATTTTGGCTCTGATCGTACCGCCAACGAGAGCAATTGTAGAGTTTAATACGACCAAGACAGTCGTAATAATGTATGTGTACATTTCTACGTGATAAAGTCAAGCTGAGGATTGACACGGCTACTGTCCAGTTTTCTTATAGACTCTGGTGAAGAGATTGTAAGGCCGGTCTGTCCCCAAATGAAACCGGCTGTAAATAGAAGTAGATGTTGCATAGTCTAATAGATACTATACTATTATATTATTAATACATCTCTTTACTGATATTAATACTATATAATACATATCTGCACTGAGCTTTTGCGCGGGACAGACCGTCCTTCGGATGCTGGCACCCTTGGCGCAGCTGCGCCACGGACCGCCTAACCGTTTTGGCACATACAGAACAGCTATTAGGGGAACCGCATTAAGTTTTACAAAGATTTATTATATTGCAGTAGTATATGCTGCTTATATTAATATGAATCTATAGCGAGAATGCATGAAGAAATGACGCCCGGATCCGAGGGTCGAGCTCAATGGCGCCAAGTACAGTTACTTCTATATGTAGTTTATAGACAAAGTTGTAGATCGCTAAAATAAATCTTCAATGACCATTTTACCGGCTACAGCTCCAACATGGCGCAGTTGACTGTACCATCCCACGAATCAGGCGGTTCCGCCGCTGCTTTCTTGTCTCCTTCGAGACCCACGATTGTATCTGCACCGTCTCTGATCCATGTTTGTAGGTGAATTTGCATGCATTCTTCGAAGCTGGCTTGTCCGTGGTTCCATCGCTCAATCGCAGACGTCGTTGGCGGTTCCCAGTAAGATCGCAAGCTGACCCACTCATTGGCTGGCGCAAACGATAGCCCACCCCTCAGCTTTCTGATAGCGAAACGTCGACCGAAAAATCCGATTAGCCTCGCAATCACTATGGATATCTCCTCAAAAATCTTCTGCATCGCTGGGTCGCTCCCGTCTGGCGTGCCTTCATGGACAATCTCCACCACAACACTGTCTGCCTCCCGGAACAGGAACAGGTGTAGTAGCTCGACTGCGAAGCGTCGTTGGCGTCTCTTGAGCTCGCGCAAGTCGTATCTGACGGTGATGTCTCGCACCATTTGAGCGATTTTGTTGCGACTTTGACTCGAGAACGGCTTTATGCCAAGGAACGCTTCAAGCATATCCCACGATGCCAGAAATCTGTTACTTCCGTAGTATTTCTCTTGCGATACTCCCCCAGGGAGATTTGACAGACCCTCACAAGACATGCCGCATGATGCGGTTGTTGGTGCGCTGTAATTTTCGATACCCGTGTTGAACGCTTCGGGCTTTGAAAGTGGGTGAATGACAATCGTCTCGTGCTGGGCTATGGGTCGTCGAAACTCGCTTACGCAGGTGCGTTCCGGTGTTTCGTACAAGTTGTTCATATTCACGGTTGTGTACTATTCATATCGCATACGGCTGGGGTAATATTAATACCTAAGCTGGTTAGTTCGACGTGGGACTAGAGCCCGGGGATAAGGTAATATATGTCATACAAGCATTCGGGACGCCGTATGCACGGATCAAACGTAATGTAACGCCCTTAGGCTTGTCAAAACTGTGTATGACTTACGACCAGTGACCTGAGGAGGAAGGGCTGTAGTTATGTCTGTAGTTAGAGCCTGGAAGTAGAGCACTGACTACTACATGAAAAACAGCGGCCTGCTCTTTCCTCCGGCTCTTAACTAGCCTCTCGCTGGTACTGTAAGCCAGTGGTAAGGCAAATAGCGAGACATACATATCGCAATTGTTGAACGCAGGTACTCCATGCAAGACAAGCGTGACAGCTCATGTTTTCTGTATAATAATATTAATAAATACCAAGACACTTCGCCATGCTGTACTTTTGCTTGGCCTTTGGTCGCCCTGCTTGTTGCTGCTGACATAACTACCGAATCGGCCATTGCCGGAAATGTCTATCTTCAATCTTTCGGTAGAGTTAGTTGACATGGTTGCGCAGAGTCTTGAGTTGCGAGACTGCGCCGCGTTACGTCGCACTTGCCGCAAGGCCTTCAACCTGGTTACGCAACGTCGGTTACATTTGCTAGATGTGAGGCAAAGTGCGCTACTATGGGCTGCTAAGATTGGCAGAGGCGACGTTGCAGAAACGTCGATACGATATCACGGAAAAACAGGCACTGCAGACGAAAAATACTATACACCTCTGATGTGGGCGGCTAGCCGTGGCCATGTCCAGGTCGCCCGGCTGCTTCTTGAGAGCGGAGCCGACGTGAACTACAACAGTAGCATGCTCAGGTTTGATGCCATCTGCCTCGCAATTATAGCAGGCCATTTGGAGACTGTCGAGCTGCTCATTAGTTATGGTGCAGAAATAGGCATGCGCCGCAGCACAAGCACATACAGCCCAAGCCCGCTTGAGATTGCAGCTGCCAATGGTATGAGTACCATTGTTGATGTGCTACTAGCCCACAACGCAAAAGGAGAGAATTTGGACTACTTGTCCTTAATGTCCGGTGACGTGATGACTGCCAAACTTTGCGGGGGTTACAGGTTGGGCAGGATTGAGGTGAATGCTGCTCTGCGAGAAGCAGTGTGGGGTTGCAACCAAAACGTTTTGCAGTCGATTCTTCAAAACTACTTAGACGTGGACCTCGAGGAAAATAACCATTTTGGCACGGCATTGCAGCTCGCAGTTCTTAGGAATGACTTCAAGATCGCCACGATACTTATTGAACATGGGAGTGATGTCAACGCTAGGAATATTCAAGGTTCAACGGCCCTGTTTATGGCATTGCGCACCAACAGCCTTGCTATTATAGAGCTTTTATTGCGTAAAGGCGTGAGTTTGGAAACAAGAGACGATTCCGGTCAGACAGCTTTACACTATGCCTTGGCGTACTGTCCTCGAGAAATTGTTCGTGCTTTGCTGATGGCAGGGGCCAATACTGACGCAATACTTCCAAATGGCAAGACAGCGATGGATCTATTAAGGGAGAGGCGGGGCGAGGATTGGATGAAACTGGCTCAGGCGCTGAACATACCTTCAATTAACGTGTTCAACCCCGTCGAGTAACGACATCATGTATTACTGTAGCAAATAGCTCGAACGCAGAGAAAAGGAGAGCGGCATAGTTATAGGAAGCTGTGATTACACGCTACGTACAGTATTTCACACGAGATTGTGGTGAACATTCAAATATACGCAGTTCACAGACTCTTCTGGCGTGTTGCCACAATGGCCAACTTCGCTTGGTGACCTCCTGGTGCTAGTGATGTTACGTTGCAAAATTCCAGGCAATTACTCCCCCGTCGTTTGGTGGACCTTATATAATAACATGACGCAACCACCTTCAAACCCATATCCAGCAACTATGTCAGATTTAACCATCCACGCCACAAAAGCACTCGACAATACGTTATACAAGTATACCGCTGCCGTACAACTCAATTCAATTCAATTACTACAAAAGCAAGCCCATTTGTGCAGCACCAGGCCGTCACTCGTGCAGACATTGCGCCCATCCATCGAATGACTAAAATATGGACTTAGCGACTTCATCCCAACTAACTGCTACTGTATTAACGTTAAACTCTTCATTCCCTTGTCTTCTGTGTTTTTTTTTTTTTTTTTTTTCTTGAGCCTCTCCGCTCCCTCATACGGCTGCTTTGACCACATCCTCGCCAGTTGGCTGTTTGTCGTTTGTATCTTAGCATTCCTTTGTCGCAGAGCAGATATCTCCTCGAAGCTCTTCTCTGGATTATCCATAAAATAAATATTTCTGATTTTCCGCTTTTCGTTACTTCGCTTTTTGTTCCACTAGGCCAGCGCAGACAGTCGCCCTTGCGCCAGCCGCTCCTCACGCTCCATGCCAGTGCTCAGCCAAGGCTCAACGACACACACAGCTGAAGTACGATCGAAATTATGCTTTCTACGGCATCCATTACCGTCACCATCGTCAGCATGGCCTCAATTGCCTTCGCTCACATGGAAATGGTTGAGCCCGCACCTCTTCGCTCCCGCCACAACAGTCACACAGGGGGAAACATCGACTATAATATGGTTTCGCCACTCGATGCAAGCGGCTCCAACTTCCCTTGCAAGGGCGCTTTACATCTCCTTGGTACCGAGGCTGGCGGCTCCGTCGCAGACTACATACCTGGACAGGGTTACAGTATGATCATTGGCGGTCAAACTTCCCACGGTGGCGGTAGTTGCCAGGTATCGCTTTCTTTCGACAAGGGCAGTACATGGATTGCCATCCACTCTTACGTCGGCAACTGTCCCTCTGGCACGGGCAAGACGAGCTATCCCTTTGTCATTCCGGCTGACGCACCTATGGGTGAGGCTTTATTTGCCTGGAGCTGGTTCAACAAAATTGGCAATCGTGAAATGTACATGAATTGCGCCGTTATAACTATCAAGGATGGCAGCTCCACGGGGCAGCCCAGCGGAGCAACCCCCATGCAAGGACGCCCGAAAATGTTTGTGGCTAACGTCGGCAATGGATGCTCTACGGTTGAAGGCAAGGACCTCATGTTTCCTGATCCTGGGCCAGATGTGTCTATGAGCTCGTTGAACACAGCTCCGCCTCCCGAAGGTATCTGCGCAGCCAACTCCAACCCCGTTGCCGGAGACGGGGGCAAATCCGGCGGCAAGCTAGATAATGACAAGCCCGGCATTTTCGTTCCGTCCTCTGTTACTAGTAGCAGGCCTGGCACTGCACCAACTGCGTACGTAAAGCCCCCACAGTTCACAATCCATCTCCGGCATGTGGTTCACGTCTACTTCCAAAGACCACTCTTTAACCATGTCTCTATTCTATAGGCCCGGTGGCGTCTTTATTGACACTTTTGTTACCATTAAACCCGAAGTTTCCAACGCTCAAGACCCTGACGACGCCCTTTCCGAAATCGCTGCATCTGTACCTCTAGCAGGGGGAGAGCTTACCGCTACCACCAGTGTTCCGTCTGAGGCCGCGCTCAGTGGCGCTTCGACCACCGGTACAGTTTATGCTGCTGGGACGCCCTGCAGCAAGAGCGGTGTGTGGAACTGCATTGGCGGCAGGGAGTTCCAGCGATGCGCCAGTGGCGCGTGGAGTGCTCTGCAGTCTGTCGCAGCGGGTACGAAATGCGTTCCGGGCGTCAAACAGGACATCATCATCACTAGAGAGCTCTTCCCTCTTTAGCTTGACGCGGTGAAATTCTGGGAGGCAAAAAGTCGCATCATGAATTTTTGAGGATAGCCAATCTGCTTCCACCAGATGTGGCTGTTCAACACCGACACCAGGATTTCGCGGCGTTTTTAAGCATGCAATTCATAACACATTTATCGACTATGCCCGGTGGCCTAACTTAGGAGGCAGTAATCTACTTTGTGAACACGTAAATTTTCCGAATCCATTGTCACTTGCTGGTACAGAGGATTCCAAGTCGACTGGATTGGAGTGGATTGGAGCTGGATCCGAACTGCGGTCCTGTCCAGTCGAGAAGCTCAAAGTCTTCTCCAATTTCCAAATACGGTATAGCGGTTGCCTAGTCTGGCTTTAGATCTGGCGCTCCAGCTCCAATCCATCGAAATCCAGTCCAATGACCCTCCAATCCAAACGGATCACTGGTCCAGGTTCAGTTTCCGCTGAAATCCTGCCAATTTGTTAGGTTCTGCCAGGCCTCAACGCGCCCTGCACTGATATCTTTAACCTGGAAGCGCCTGTATGCAATACCAAACAAAGCAGCCCAGCGGAGCCCAAGCTCAGCGCCCGCTAAATTTCACATATAATATTATTATAGTATTAATAGCGTCCGTGTGGCTTAGGAATCTAATATCTTATGGAACGAGTATTCGATAGAACGGTGGTCCGTGTAGGAGTGGCGACTAGACTGCAGCGCCATGGGGAAAGCCCTGCGAGTAATTGGTGGCTCCGGCACGTATCCACCGCGTTTGGCAGATGCTTGGGTCATAACCGACCACCATGATTGGCAGGCAATATAATATAATACGCAACATCAGACCATGAAAGGGTCCCGGATTACGCAAGTCGAAGCTCCGCCAAGCGATCAGAATTGGCCGCTTTTCGTACGTGAAGTTTGGGTGCCGTCACGAGATGCAGATTGGCCAATCCCTTCAATCCTTGGCCTCTGATTTGCCGGCCAAGCCCCAAAAGATCAAAGTTGGAGGGCTGGTGATCTTCATGTGCATCAAGAGGTAGCTAGGACGCCGTTGTTGACGTATGATTAACTACCAGAACAAACGGCCCGCCGCCCCTCCGGTAGGTAGCGGTGGATGTGGACGACCGGCGAGAAAACCATGTTAGGCAGCGCGTGATTTCTCCAGGTCTCTGCCATCGTCCTGGCGCTGCCGCCATGTGCAAATGGGCCTTACAATTGTTCGGTACTGTCTTTGCTTACTCTTTGTGGACTTTCTAAGTATTGTTTACCCAAACCTGTTATTAATAGTGCCCAATCAGACTCATGTCCTTTGCTTGTGTAAGAACTATGTGGGCCTGGCTTTAACATCCAGAAACTGTTGGAAACGCAAAGGGCTCTTTTGCACACAAGTGTACAGTAGGGCCAGAATCATGTCGACTCCGCCGCTAGAGCCATCAAATCCAGAGACGGGCAGAGGCCGCTGAAGGCGCTTTGAGCGCCACCCACTATAAAATTGATGTGCGGACAGCTGTGAACAGACAAATCTTGTTGCCTCCCAAGCAACATCGTAGTGTGTCAGCTTTGAATGAGCGAGTTAGTCCTGTGGCCCCCGAAAGCTGTCAAGGGGCGGTATAATACATGGGCTAATTGAGTGACTAGCATTTCAACAAAGTCCTGCAGCGTCAGAGGCACTGAGCAACAGTCAGAGCCATCGGACGACAGCTGAGACACCACGCAACCACCGGCCCACCAGAAGCAACAGCCCACTAGACAACCACCAGCCCGACTGAACTGTGCCCACCATGCTAGAGGCCTCGTAGTATTATGTAACGCCAGCACAATGTCTGACTGAGGCTTTGACGTGGCTGGGAATGTGATAAAAGCGCATTCATTCGCTGCATGACTCACTCTACCCCCCCAACTGATACTACGAAATAACTCCAGCGGCAATTGTTGCTTAGGGTTGGAACATGTCACGTTAGATTGTGCTGGTACATTACGGTAGTAACCGCAGACTGACTTTTTCAACCCCGCTCCGCAGATATTCGGAATCTTCTGTATGTGGAAGCAAAACGCGGCTGGCGGGCCAGCCGATGTCGAGATCTCAGCGCGGAAGCAGGTCCGTACCTTGAGCCTGCGATACCTTGTATACCGCATTTTTCAGGGTCTGTAGCGTTATTAATATCATGGAAACACAACGTCACGCGTCCTGAGACGTGTATGTGATTGTGGTGTATGGGAGAATGCCCCGCCCTTGCGTCATGAATTTGTCATGCTATGCGATGCACTCAGTGACGGAAGCATGCGGGCAGTTACGGGTCATCCAAATTATTACAGTATTCTTGAAAGTCTTGGCAATTCTTGTCTTCCTAAAGCAGCACTCTAGCACGAAGCACTTCTGCCTGGAACAAAGCTACTGTACCCGGAAGGCAGCATTGTGTTTGCCACCCAGTACAGCGCGCTGATTTGAACACTGCTGGCGCCTGACCATCCATTTCGTTTCGAAAGGGCAGTGTTATGTACACCGTATTACGACAGCGATTTGTTAGCGTGTGGAGTCGTTTGAGCAATGTAAAAAGGCTCACACAGATATATAAGCGTTTAGCTGGCCACCCTCCGTCCGTTTGTCCCTTGATAACCCTTTTGCGATCACCGCCATTCGTTAAATTATACACTCGTTCTCAAGCAAGGGCTGCACCACTTACATTCGCTTTTAACGATCTTTCTCTACCGCGAACATAATGCGTTTCTCCGTTGTCCTTGCTGGCTTGGCGGCTATGACTTGCAGTGCTGCCGCTTCTGCTATTGACTCCAGTGTCCAGGCTGGTGCCAGTGCTGATGTTGATTTAGACGCCGTGTCAAAAGCTGATGTGGATAGCAGCGTCGAAACCGCCTCCAGAACCTTCAAATGCCCCAAATCCATGAGCTACTGCCCCTGGACCAAGTCTTGCAGCTGCTCCCCTGGCCAAGAGTGGGACGCTGCTGCCAATATTTGCGTTGGTGAACTTATCGTTGGTGCCTGGCCCGCCCCCGAGGTCGAAGTTTTTGCCTCTGTGGACGTCCAGCTCGCCAATTTCTGCGCCGCCTCCCCCACCAAGGTCTGCAAGTACAACACCATGCACGAGTACTGCCAGGCCAGCGTCAACACCATCACCTTTGTTGCTGGCGCCGAGATCGAGGCCGAGGTCGAGCTGCTCGGTCTCGCTGAGATTGACGTCGAGGCCGACATCTCTGCTGATCTCAAGGCTGTCGTTGCCGGTCTTCACGGTCTGTACATTGAGAAGGCCACCGACGCTGCCCTGCTCTTCAATACGGACAAGTTTGGCCTCGCTTCTATTGCCACTGATGTTGACACGGCTCTCAACGTCGGCTTCCTCACCAAGATTACCGCACTCACTTGCAATCTTGGCTTCGGCACCTGCAGGCGTGACTGCGTTTCTTTCTCTCAGAAGGGCTGCGCCAACCACATTGACGTCGGCGCGGAGGTTGGTGCCCAGATCGGTGGCATCGTCGGCCTGTGCATCCTTCCGAGTGTCATCCTTTGCGTGAACTCTGCCAAGGCCACTGTTTCGGTGGCTGTTGAGCACCTACTGTGCACTGTTGGCAATATTGTCAAGTTCGTTCTACATACCTTTGACTGCCACTGCTCTTAAGCGGGGTGCATAATGTATGCTTTTATCATGCACGTCTTGCCGCAAGTCAAGATTCACAAGTCATTCCGTCTTTCCTTTCTTTCTCTCTTTCTTTCTTTTCTTCCTTATTTTTAGTAACTATTTCTGATACTTTTGGATATGTAGCAGTCGGTCAAAGTTTTTGACTCACGCGGGGATAAAATGTGCTTTTTCTATATTAGATATAATTTGATTTAATTGCAATTCAAAGTCCAGGGCCTGCGAATATGAATGAAAAGCAGATTTTGCGTCCAAAGTTGCAAGCTGAGATGGCAATTTGATCTTAGGTGGAAAAAGGTAATGACTGTCAGCTTGTTGGTACAAAATATTATAATCAGTATCAGTAACTAAAACGACAACCTGCTCCAATTGAGGTCCAGGGTAAACGTTGTAAGAGTTGCTTGTGGTTATGAAAGGCTGCTACTGAGTTGATTCAACTAACTAGTCCCTATGCTGTTTACTATTGTATCAAGATGAAGAGGAAAGAAAGGAAATCAACTACATGGCAACAGAAAGGCACGCTATAGCTTCGAGAAAATGAAAGGCCCTAGAAGCAAGGCGGCACTGCCGCCGTTGAAGCGGCCTGCCCGTTACAGTGGTCCCCTATGAGTAATTAGCAATCAGTCAACCAGTACGGTACAGATAACCAACACAGTAGTGGTTTTCGCATCTCATATGTCGGGTATCCAGTTTTGATTTCCTGAGGGTGCCTGTTCTCAATTATGAAGGCACGCTAGTGTATCTGCTGGCGAGTTTGATCGAGAATCGTCCTAGTATGGCTTCCATATATTATAGTGCCTTGTCATTTATTTCCGACATTTTTGCAGCTTGCCCTTTGATAACAACATTATCTGATCAAAACGAGCCTTCTCCGTCTAGCACGCCTTGAACAAATCCAGCGTCAACATCGCTGTTCGCCAACAAAAAATAAAATAAAATAAAGAGACTGTAATCCTGTATTTAAAGCACAGGTATTCACTTCTACTGATTTTACGTACATCTATTCATATTGCGATACAAAAAGACTGTCAATGGCGACTGACGCCACAAAGCTTATCTTAAAGTACCCAACTTTCCGCACCATCGCGAGACGAACGTGGTGGCAGTTGGCTGCCTCGTGCATTGTCCAGTAAACGACCATACTTTCGTTACCCCGTATGCTTCATTTTCTAGGTTCCGATCACGTACTAGCTCTTATAGTCGATAGTGGCTGTGAGATAAACTGGACCTGGGAGGAGGTTGAGACCAACACCGTCCGCATACTCCATACCAGGAAGATAAGAATTGATGCCGGTACCTCCTGGGTTGACTACGGAGCACGCCGTCCTGTCACAGACCTTAAGACCGGGAATGTTGAGTCCGTACGCGGCAGCAACCAAACACGAAGCATCAGCCCCGGAATAACCGTCGTTGGATGCGTTTTCAAAGTCGAACTCGACCCACGTGGACGCGAACTGGCCAAATGGCGAGAGCGGCACGGCACCCTCGCTGCAAGCGCAGGCACCTTGGGTGTTGGAGTCAAAAACAACATGCTGCTCGCTCGCACTAGGTACTTCAAAGGAAAGCGCCTGGTTGCCTGCAAAGCAGCCATTGTTACCACCGTCGGGGCCGATCTTGTTCCAGCACTCACATCTCTTGGCTCTGTCCTCGCTGTTTACGAACTTGATGACGTAGGAGTAGCTGTCAGTGGCAGCAGCGGAGACGTTCATCATGTTGCACCCATAGCTACCTGGAACGCCGACATTACCTTTGTAGGCAATTTGCTCAGCTGTGGCCCGTTTCTGTCCTCCGCAGAAGGGAATGAATGACCTGGCACCTGAGTCAGCGCCGGTGTACAATGCCTGAGTGGCAGACGGAGCAACATTCTTGAACGATGGAACTAAGCGATCTGCAACAGAGTTCATGGTGCAGCTCTGTGTGTCAGGCAGACTTGTCCATAAATATTCTTAAACCGGCTGGCCTGTGACAATTTCGACAGGACTAATCACGTCGACTTTGTATACGTATCCTATTAGGGCGCCAGCACTCCTCTATTTTAGTCGGATCACAACCCGCCAACAAAGATGAATCCATAAATAAATGAATAACTAAGAGCCGCATTAATGTAATACTGCTTACTATTAATACAAGATACGAACCAAAAAAATCTTTCTGCAAGGAGTCTTCTTTACTCTGACCGGCTCTCAGATTGCAACGTCGCTTCAAGAGCGTGTCACTCAGCCGTTGGATCTTATTATATGAAAGATAAGCGCCGTATTGTTGCTGGCTAGTACAGCCATGTGCAAAAAAGGCTTCCGAATTTCCAACACTTAAAGCAAGGCTCCACACAGTCTTTGCACAGGCAGAGCACATGAACCTGATTGGGCACTAACAGTTTTGAGTAAGCAATGCTAAGAAAGTAGATACGGCCCAACTTAAAGACAGTGTCCAAAAATCGGAAGGCCCTTTTGCACATGGCTGTATTAATATAGATTAATACTGTATTATTATATAATTAGTTATTAATATGTATTAATATACTTAGTTCACTGCAAAAACGGGGAATTTGGGTCAAGTCATAGATCACGTGGGTTATTTCCTCGTCAAGTCAGAAGTTCCTGCCTACTGAGCAAGGCGTGGGATCGAACATAATAACAAATTTTTTGAAGATGGGCATACCGGTAACGTTGTGGCAAAGCTTCTTCTCGACTAAACAACAAGGTATTTATTGTATCTATCATATTGGTATCAAGTCAAATAACCCTGCTCGAGAAGCTGTTCGTGAGCATTATATTTAATGGGTGCCTCTCTTATGTGGGTCCTCCTCTTGCCGGAGTGAGTGCTTCTTAGATACTCAAAGCGCATGCTATTCGGCGATGGCGGGTCTAACGCTATCGGTCGACTTCTTAAACGCCTCCCACACCTTCTCAAAGTCAAGAAGACAGGTACTATTGCTCTATGCTTCGTATAAGTAAGCAATCAACACTGATGGAGAACAATGGGCTCTGCGAGGTCTCTTTTGGCGGCAACGGCAGACCGCGATTCTTCCCTGGTAACATCCCATCGGAGCCTCTCTTTAGCCCCGCGTCATTTATTAGACTTGGCAGCGGGATGGTGCCACGGAAAGCGGGAGGTGTGCCTACGAAATTGGTGAAGCATTTCAACGCAGCTTCTTGGAAGCCTCAGTTGAAACGCCCGCGATGTGATTTTCGACATAGCCTCACTGCGACACCCCTTGACAGAAGAAAGCTACCGGAGACTAATGTGGTTCAATCTCCCGATTTTGGATCAGTTCACCCCATGTCGTCAACCGCTGTCCCTGAAATCTCTGCCACAATGCCAGGTTTCGAAAGCGTCAGCACTGATACTTTATGCGAAGATATAATGCTGGCGCTTGACCAATCACTCCATCAGCTAAGCCTTGGGAGCGCTTCTCACTACCGACCAACCGCTCGACTACGGAGCCGGAAGGAAATGAGAGATGATATCACTTCGACAAAACCAATACCGCGACTTTCGGGGCCGATAAACCTCGGTTTACAAGGCGCGACCAGGGCGGCGCTCGAAGTTAATCATATCGCAAAAGCTTACGACTTTGACCTGATATACACGGTCCGCGTCTGGCAATGCGAGAAGCGGCATCACGTTCCTCTGTCAAGATTCAATCCAGCTTACCAAGAGCACCTACCCATTTTAAACGGCCAGCTCCTGGCTGCTTATGGCTTGGAACATCTGCCGGTGCCATTGCACATTTCTGCTTTAGTTCAAGAAAACTTTCGGCAATACGAATGCATTGAGCATTGTGCAAACGCTGTGAAGCCATGCGACATGGTCTACGGTCATTCCTTCAGCTTTTGCTCGACTTGCATAGCAGATGGAGTGTCTGGCGACGCAAGTGCAGCACGCCAGCCTATGAAACAGCATAGCTACAGCTTCGTGTTTGCTGCTTATCGCAAGTCGCGGCTAAGTGTAGCCGGGTACGGGCATATTTTCAATGAAGCGGAGCTGAAGCAGTTTTATGACGTAGCAAAAGGTTTTGTTGGTAGGCTTAACACGATGTTTGTCGCAGCATCACAGAGCACGCGGAGCTAGACTTGTTTCATGCGGAGTTATCGCACCAGAATATTCACGCGTCGTTTCATCTGTTTATTATATTCACTACCAAAATATATTCTTATTTTCTTTAGCTGGACCTGAAGACTCTCCCAGATCTTGTATGCGACTTGCGGCGCTGGATTGCTCCTTTTTTTCGTGGACGCAAGGAATAGCGGTGCACTGGCGGTTGGAAAGGTTTCTTTTGCTGTCTTTTTGTGGCGTTCTCGGCACACCCGCTTCTGTTTGACCGGCGTGGCGTAAGGGTTACCACCAGGACACACAGTACGCAGGATAAGAGGTGACCGACTAGTACGAAAATGGCATGATAAGGAGGCATTGGAACTGCAACACATCAATTGCTCCGTAGTACTTATAACCAAAATTGGGGCCAGTAATAGCGTTCCGGTCCAAATTTAGCGCAGAATAGTCTCGCTCGTTTTAGCACGCAAGATGTAAGAGGGGCGACTTTAATATTAGAAGATGGTTTATTCTATTCTAAAATTTACCGAGTCTGACTATATAGGAGCGACCGTCGCAAACAATCTCGTTATGCACGGTGAACACACATTATGGTTGCACATCTCAGATCAAGAGGCAACTTGTATAATCAGACAAACCTCCCGATTGCGCAAAATCGTCCAGTCTCTTCCGTCACCATCATGTCAATTCCCAGGTTTTATTTTGCTTTTTGAATCTCCTGAAACAAGTTGCCTGAGCGGTCGTGATGGAAGCACTGTCCATCTACGACTGGAGTCTGAGTCGGCCTACCATCGGCAACCCATGCTTATCGCGAGTTCCCAGTCATTCCTCTCGCACGGTACTGGCACCAAGGTTTACGGATATACACAGTGCAACACCATACAACAAACGGCTTTTCCAAGGCAGGAATCCACTAAAAATTTGGTGGCATTGTATCAGCCTTTCGTGGACGTTTTGTGCTTCATGTGCATCAACCTCTCCGATACCCGCGATATTCAAGCGCATATTGACCAATGGTGTCGCAATTTGATGGATGCTACCAATGAGGTGCCAATGCCCGTAGTGATGATTCTTCTGGCGGAGAATTATCCTCTACAACCCAAAGCCGTGCACAGATTCTTCCTACAAAGATTTCCTTCCCTTAAGCGGCGACTATCTATTGTAAAAATATGTCCAAATACTTGGGCCAGGAAAGGCACCCAGTTGGTTAGGGCAAGGCTGCAAGAGGCTGTTTCACGTTCTCAACAAGCGAAGTCCAAACGTAAAACACTATTCTCTGCTACTCACTGGATGGCGCTATTCGAACAGTCATTCGACCAACTTACAAAGAGCCGTCCATTCCGGTACATTGAAGCTGCACGAGCAGCTAACCCTCCTGCACCAGATTTGGCGAAGCACCTCAGTAATTACGCTCGAGCACTACAAACTGGTCACGGGCATGGCTTTGTGGCGGAGTCTATTGCTTCCAGTTTTATACTGGATCACTTCGGTACCTCAGAAATGCACGGTACGTAGGATATTGCTTGACTTCCAGCATGAATGGCTAACCTTCCGCTCACTAGAGTTCGGTATAAGAGAAGTCTTCTCGACCTTATACAAAAACGCCTATTTGGGTATTGAGAAAAGGGAAAGGCTTCCAAGTGCTCATCTCGTCGCTCACTATATGGACCAGCTCTATGCCAGACTACGGAAAGGCAGGGAAAGCGTAGTCGAATTACACCGTCTTACCATGAGCAAACATAAAACATCATGGAAAAGCGTCCGCGGCATTACCGAAACTTGCTTTGTATGTCTCAGAAGGAAGCCAGAATATCACCTGGATTGTTCGCATATAGTGTGCCTCGGGTGTGTAAAGGACTTTGGGGTCCAAGAAGCGAAGGATGGCTTACATTTCAGAGCCCGTAATTGCTTCCTGTGTTTATATCCATGCGACTTGGTTGTTTACGTGCGGCCTCCAACAGCAGGTATAGGTCTTCTGTGTTTAGAAGGCGGAGGAGTCCGCGGCATTCAACAGACATGTCTACTTCAGCGCTTAGAGGAGCGCATAGGCTTACCAATTCCAGTGCAAGAACATTTTCAGCTCGCCGCTGGCGTAAGTGCTGGTAAGTGTACTGTACCTTGTACGTTATGGACCTGCCGCTAACACAAGCTAAGGTGGCCTTAACCTCATAGGGATGTACCTGAAGGGTTGGCGAGCTGCGGTCTGCACAAGCAAATATGAAGAAATGGCTAGTCTTATCTTCGAACGCAATATTCTAGGGCGCATTCCTATAATCTCCGGATTACTGGCTCTTTGGCACAGGAGCCTTTACAACTCAGAAGGTTTGGAAAAGGCGATCGGAGACGCATATGGTGCGAAGCGTAGGATGTTAGACCCAAGCTATGCTTCTTCTATTGGTTCTCGTATCATATTACCAGCCACAACGAGCCCTGTTCCATCGATGCTTTTATTCACTAACTACAGAGGTATTGGAAAGGGTGGAGACGTCATGGTATCAGATGTGTGAGTCACCGGCTTTCAGAAAGAAGGAACTTAGTTCTAACGTTACTAGCGCTCGAGGCTGCACTGCAGCTCCAACGTACGCACCCTCCGATCATGGTTAGAACGGATCAATAACAAGTGGGCTCTAGGTTTTTCGACCCAGGATACATACCAGGGATTGGATCTGTTGCAGATGCCGGCCAAATGGTCAACATGCCGCTACATATCCTACTTGCGGAGCTCAACAATTGCGAACCGTACCGCAATTGCCAGTTTATCCTGAGTGTAGGCACCGGATCAAAGAGAGAGGTGACTCAAGTAAGTAGGCCAGAGGAGGGAAACTTCTTGGTGAAGAAAATCCGGAATTGTGCTGCAGCCAGAGTGTTTTCAGCATACGAGTGGCTCCTGCGCGGTTCAGTAGCCTGGGAAAGTCAAACCAGCGCCATTGAGGCGGAATCGCAACTCAAGGACCGCTGTGTCCGCCTAAATGTAGAATTTGACAGTACAGAACCACGACTGGATGATGTGCAAGCGATGAAAAATCTAAAAGAGAGAGCTTGGACCGACCCCACGATATCCGCTACCATAGACAGCATGGCCAAGCGTATTATTGCATCACTTTTTTATTTTGAGCTTGATTCGATGCCTGAGCACCATTACCACGCAATTCAAGGTACTGGAAAGATATTATGCCTGCGCAAGGCTGAAGACCCGGCTCTTCCGCTACTTGTGGAGAAGCTGGTGTCTTTGAACGCCAGGTTCGCGGTAAACGGAAGGGTCCAGAGCGGGAATCTGCTCTCCGCGGCTCTCTGGGATTCAGCTGGAAACTTTAGATTCCCCGTTTCGTTTCTAATTTCAGACCAAAATTTAGCCATATCGCTTACGTGGCCGGACGGGACAGGGTACCCAATCAGTGGAGGGCCGTTCCTTGTGGACAAACTCGTCAAAGCTCAGAGGCTAGACGCGTATTTTGGTCACCCCGATCACCGGCGTCGGCGAGACATTTCCAACCACAGGGCCTGGTGTGAGTCAGGTCTTGTGGAGCAAGGCCCTCGGCACAAGCGACGAGCATCAGGCGGCGACGAAGTCCAACGTCGCCCAAAACGAAGCAAGTTGTCTTGCACGGCCATTCCTATGCGTTCCCTAGCGTAGGCACAGCAATGATTAAGATACGATTTGAGCTATGTTTATTAGTAATATATTGCACTGGATTCTTGCACATAGTAGATTTACCAGCATAAACGGTGTCGCTGTAGAAAGAATGGGTCTGAGGGCAGCTGCCAATTGCATTGACCGTGAGCAGTTCTATTCCCTTGTTCTGCCCCTCTTCTCGTTCCCTTTCTCCTTGGTAGACCGCTGAGGCACCCGTCTCGCTACATGCCACTGTATGCACTTATCTGTGCAGTGGAGGGAGTTATGTACACCAGTTGTGCGACAAATACTCATACAATATCTAAATATTATTAATATTAAATATCATTAAGTATTGCTTGATTCCTTTGTTCTTGTTCATTGTGGCCCAAACTCAGTGCTGCCCAACGAAAAAATGAACAAGAACATGAGATGGATGTTTCATATCAATAACATCAACCCCATCATGAATTAAGATACGTATCGCACATCTAGCAGCTACGATATCCCACTTAAACAATGACGTGACTGGGATTGACTCTGAGTGATATTGCGGAGGTAAACGTCCTAAGAAATAGCTCCAAAGGCATCCGACATGTCGAAAGAATGCGACTCGTTTCTTGGAAACATGGCCTACGCTTGTATTAATAAGCATCTCCCTCACGACCGTCTCTGCCTCTGCCATTTGACACTCTCGTCGGGCCAAGGAACATGAGTTCCATGCCAAAGCCACCGGACCCGCGTTAGATGTCAGAGCGAAGAAGACGCTCAGCCGCTAGCGATTAGCCAATGTATACCTGTTGCAGATATCCTTCAGGCGCCAACGCCAGACGTTATATGTCAGGGAAGGTCTCCTAAGCCCTGCAATTATTACAGGATTCCTTTTGGAGTTACCTCCGTAAGGAGATGATGGATATCTCACGTTAGATCGTTCTAACACAGTAAGTCACCACAATACTCATACACCGACTTGTTCAGCGCCGTTCCGCTGACAGTCAGAACTCTATGTTGTCGCAAAGGCGGATGACCTTGCCGCTGGCCATGGGGCTGACGCCCCTCTCCAGGCATATGCAATTTGATTCCCACGCAGCGTACAGTATTATGTAACTGGGGTCACCTGATGAAATCCCATTTGTAGCCAGGCCATCTCCCATGCAGAGCCGATTGCCACCAAAAGTGAGTTATACCCGTGACGCAGTATGAATAACATTCTCTCGCTGGCTTGCTTTGGGGTCGCAGCACAGCGACACTGCCCAGCTTGCTGCAAGGCTCCGAAATTATGAGCTCGCAACGGCACGCAACGGCACATAAAGGCTACCAGTGGCTTCCATACGCATACGGGGAGCTGCGTAGCGTAACTTGGTTAGTTCCTAGACGCTATTAGAACCCTCCGCGAGCATGTAAGTATAGTGCCGGCCTTGCAGCAGGCTTTGGTGGTGCTTACACATCCGAAATGATAAGTTGATATGGAGAATAAGACGGCCGTGCGAAGTAGCAGATAGATGTCTCATCAGAGGAAGCCTGACAAGTGCGGAAAAGCGACAGCAATGGACGTTACTGACACTCCTCCCAGCACCCTTCTGCGCTTGCCTGACGAGCTTCTGCTGTCTATTGTGGAATATGTCCATGTATGTGGCTGCGGCGTGGGCATGAAAGGCTGCAACCATGACCTTCTATCCATCCGAATGGCATGTAAAAGGCTCACCGACGTGGCATCAAAGGCAGCTTTTCAACACGTCACCTTCGTACAAGATGCAGTGGGCTTTGCGAGACTCCGCCGCCTGTCGGAATCACACCACCGGTCCGCTGTTCTGCACCTGACATATAAGTTCGAGGATTTTGGCGACGAAGATCTCTCAGAGGAGGAGTTTTCCAGCTCATTTCGAGACAGCGCAAGGAGCTGTGCATATGCATGCAATAATGTTGGGCAGATCTACAGAGACTATTGCCGCGGGCGCCAATACCAGGCTTATCTCCACAGCCGCAACTTAGACATCACCCTTTTCACAGCTGCTGTCTCTCAGTTTCCGAATCTCCGGTCAATCCACATATCGCAGTCTTTCACGAAGCGATCTGGTCCTTGGTGCGAGGAGTTGGATCCCCCGTATGGTTTCCTGAAGTTCCTGGAGCTTCCGACAAGCCGCCGGCTGTTTGACACTATCACCACATCCCTGTCCGCGGCGGCAATAACAATACGAGCCCTTACTCTTCGCTCGGATTGTGAGGCCGGTCCCTGTGCTTTGACCGGCATCATTCAAGGACTCAGCCTCACGAAAAAGCCCCAGTACCTAAAGGTTTTTGGCCAGCTTACAGCCCTGAATATATTCCTCCCCGTCATTGCTTCCGGAGGAGAAGTGAACTTTGGGGGGCTCTCTGCTTTCATCTCCTCGCTGCCAATGCTTCAGCAACTGGTGTTCTCGGGGAGCCATGCCTTCCCTACGAAGTTTCTACCAGTTTTCCTATCGAGTTTGCGCGTTCCACGATTAGAAGCAGTCGATATCAGCAACGGAGCATTCAAATGCCCCAAGAGTCTGAGCACGTTCTTCTCACATCATTCGGAGAGCTTGCAGAGAGTAGGGCTTGCAGACGTTGTCCTGGATGGTGGGTCGTGGGAAGAGGTTTTCTTAAAGATGAGAGAAGCTTTAAGGCTCCGGTCAAGTGCGATACGCGGAAACTTCTACTCCGGCGACAAGTTATGCTTGAGGTCAGCAGATATCGGACAGCGGTCGAGCCACATCGACTACCCGCTTCTGCCAAGTCGGGCTATCGAGGACTTTGTTGAGAGGCGCAGTGATGTTGAACCATTTTGCCTGCTGCGACATGCCAGACGTCTTGCGCCGGGGCCAGGTGTCAATATCTAACAACGTGATGCTTTTCCCAGATGAAATGTGCTATGGGCATCGGTGAATCCTAGCTCTCCGGACAGATGAGAGGTGAGATGTAGGAAGAGGCTAGCAGTTCGATGGCTTAATGTCACAGTCACAGTTGGAGAAGGAATTCAAAGTCAGAATAGTGCTTGATTCTTGAGCTATTTGATGGTCTTGAGGGCGTATATTCATAGTCAATTGGGTGGCTTTTGGAGGTTATTCAGCTTCTTCAGCCTCTTCGGCTGTATTTGCTTCTTTCCAACTGCTTATGCCTCGATTGTTATGCATTGATTCGAATGACAGTGAAACCTAATTTGGGAACCATGTCAAAATGTATAATGTGAGTACATATATGGCTGACGTCGGGAATGAATTCATATTCTCGTGTGGCCAAGTTTGCATTTCACTTTCCTCTCAATATCCAGACAACACAGCTGAATAAGGCTCATTCGGAAACTGGGGCTCATAGCAGACGACATTGTCGGCCTATCCTACGAATCGAGTTGTACGTTTCAGGTGTGAAGTACCCGGCGGCGAAATTTTTGTGCCCCCTCGTCGGGCCGGATGTTATTGGATCACGGCCAATTTGACTCGCCGATTGGCCCATTTCCTATACATTGCACCATGAGCTTGAATAGAACGGCAAAACAAACGGTGGGTCTCGATTTGGCTCGTGATTGATTACGAGTAACCATCAAGATCCACCAGCCGAGGAGGTCGGAGTGTCATCATTCAGTTGTTTATGCGGGATGTATGCTGTAGTTCACATACTTATCCGTCTTTTTATGTGAGTTCAAAGCCTCGAGCATGTGTTTGGAAATCAGTTCGACGACGTGGAGCAGCTGGATCGAGCTGTCATAGACAAGTTCCAAGAGGAGCGAATTTAACCAAGTCGACAGACCTCTGCGGTTACGGGTTTTCATGGACCACTATGATCGCTTTACACAATGTAAAATATAAACGTATGAATTTCCCATACAGTACCTGATACGCTATTATAGCTAATAAAAAATCTCTCTCAGTTGGGCTCACTGAGTTCTGTTGCGGATGATCCAGTCCATTTTCTGCTTTCAAAGGCATAGCTCCGCCAATAACCTCACACTTTTAGAACGCGCTGAGGTATATACTGTGGACTATCCTACCTGATGTGTAAACGTGTAATTTTGCCCCAACCTGATGAGCTTTGTCCTGGCCCGGTGTCTATCCCGGTGTTCTTCTCGAAGGAGTGGCGATAAACACCTCCATCACCAGGCTCATAATCGAAATAACCCGCATTGTTCCCGCTCGAAAAGGCTGTTACCGCGCCCTGCGCGATATCAATGTCCCCAGAATCGGCGAAACAGCTCGCAAGCGTCTTCCCTCGCTCGAATTGGTAGAATACCTTGAAATACTTGGTGGAAAAGGCACAAGTTATCGGATTGATTTCTTTGATCGATTCGACCGCCTGTGCGCTGAGAAGGATGGCAATGATGGCTGTTGTTACTGCACCGCGAACCATGGTAGAGGAAGAATGCACGATGAAAAAGAGTTTATGGAGATTGTGTGCCTTTCGGTATATCCAGGCTAGTTTCTCTGCCAATGTCCGTGTGTTTCCATTTGGCACTTAAATTGCTGATGGCACCTCACCTCTTATACTTAGTAAACAACATGATACTTCAAGCAGTTATGCGTATTGTGTTGGGGTTACGTTGGAGACAAGTGGCGTAGGTAAGTGGTAGTTACGCATGCGTTATACCTACGATGCTACTGTACGGATGGTGACAGCGTTACGCAACTTTGGCGTGATGCATTCGAGGGAAACTAGCCAAACCCGTTAAAAAGACCAAGAAGCCGTGTTGTCTCCACCACCCATCGCGTCACCCCGTCCATTACATTGACTAGGCAGCCACCAATAGGCAACGAAGAAAGTGGAATACGATGCGAAACGTGCGCAAGAAGCGCCACGTGTCGCCATTTTGTTGACATTCCATCACGCATTCGATGCCACTGGCAAAGGAACAAGCACGAGAGTCACAGCGGAGCAGTTACACAATTTAAGGGCCAGATAAGGTGGGACCCGCATGACACGACCGACCGGTAGCCGTCGGCAGAGTGTACAGCCTCTTGAGATGCACTGCTTTCCCTGCAACAACAGCGGCCATTGCTAAGTGTATAATACAAATAAACATATTCTGCTCTTCCTACGCCACACTGATGTATTGATAGATCATTTGTTTGCGGGTAGGCCAATGAATGGCCATCACGACGATTACACCTTTCGTCGGCTGATGCTAGCCGATGGACGGGAAGATGGAGAGGGAAACAAAGAAGCAGAGCAAGTTGAAGGATACTCAGAAACGAAAACATCGGGGCGCAGATGATGAAACGGCCAACTACTGCTTGTCACTG
This sequence comes from Lecanicillium sp. S3808, assembly GCA_023628775.1. Classification (NCBI taxonomy): domain Eukaryota; kingdom Fungi; phylum Ascomycota; class Sordariomycetes; order Hypocreales; family Cordycipitaceae; genus Lecanicillium; species Lecanicillium sp. S3808. The sequence goes on from JAMAJY010000060.1 coordinate 41,673, forward strand.
GTGCGGTTGTCTGGAGGTCGTCCTGAGAACCGTGAAGTCGTCTTCCCTACAACGCCACTTATAGGCTTCAAAGAGCCAAGACGAGAAGTCCTTCGAGCGTACGACGCGTTTCAAATATCCTTGGTCCCTGACGAAGAAATGGATTTCTTCAGACTCATACAGAAACTAAATGAGGCGCGAAAATACGACCTCGACATTATTGCGAGCAACCAGCACAGGGTATTCCAATATTATCTAGTGAATAAGGTTCCAGAAGGCCATGCGTGGCACTATGTTGCTGATATTCCCGCTTTTTGTAAACTACGACAAGAGAAGCAGGCAAATATGGCATCGTAGACCACTGCGTGCTGTAATGACTGGGAGCATTCGATACTTGGCTTGTTACATTGCCTTTCATCTTGCTTCGGTATTTTGGTTTATTTTTAGTACATGGGTTTGCAACTGGAAACGCTTACCATGGGGAGCACAGTGATAGTCACAGCTAGAATGACAACATATAATACACGAATAGGCGGAACGGGTGTCCCTCTTTTGCTAAACAAGGAAAATGGTGAACGGCCAGTTTTGGCGATTACAGTACGTGACTAGTGTCGCCTAGGGCAAACGGCTGCTGTACTACGCTGCTATCTTCGCTAGTACCTTGGGGGTGTGCCAAGGGTGGTGGGGTGGACGGAGTGATCGTGCGGTTACTCGCGATGGTTACAACGGCGCCTGCCATCGGGGTGTTGGCTTTGACGTCTTATACGGTGTACTGTGTATATTTAGTTTCTTGTAACAATCCTATGTCCCAATCACCCTCATGTCGTAAATCCCCGTCACCTTTCAGTACCAAACGGCATCAAATACAAAAGAAGAAAGTTAGTATAATTTTGTACGACACAAAATGGGGATAGTGCCGCAAGTCGTGCTTCTTTCGCTCGTGGCGTGTTGCTGGTGGCTATGCCGCAACGCTTATTTATTCGTACGTGAAATTTAGGAACCCCAACAAAAAAGAATACTTGATAGCAGACGACACTGATACTGACCATTACAAGCCCTCTCGTCATTATCATGGCGAGGATAATGGATGCGGCCGGATAAAAATGCTCTCGTCGAGCTGGAGGTTTCCCTTTGGCATTGACAAGCTACGCAAGTCCCTGGAAGCCGAGAAGAAACGAAAGCTGCCAGAACTCTGCCTCAAAGATCACGAAATATACGGAGACACGTACGGGCAATACGCCGGCGGCCTGTTTACCATTATAACCAGAGACTCAACGAATATTTCGTCACTGCTATCGGAACAATTCCCCAACTTTGTTTACGGAAAACTGAGGAGGCTTTGCTTTGGACTCCTGCTGGGCGAGGGGATCTTCACCGAAGACGGGGCGGACTGGAAGGCTTCAAGACGACTACTTGCGTCGGAGCTGCACAAGCCAGGCTACCCAGCGTTGTACGCCATAGAGACCCATTTTCAAGACTTGCTACGAAATATTGTTTCTAATCAAGAAGTATCTGGATCTGTGAATATGCGACCTCTGTTCTACGACTACGCCCTCGACACTGCGACTGATTTGTTTCTCGGAAACTCGACAAATATCCTGCTTCAGGAATCCGAAGCGATAACTGAAGGCACACGCTTCTCCCAGGCCTTCAACGAGGCCATATTATGGCTTGCTACACGAGAGCGCTTCAAAATGTTTGCGTGGCTCGTGACTACACCCGGGCTAATCCGCTCGTGCAGGACCGCTCGCAACTCCCTTGAGAATATGATTATCGAGGCGCAGCGGTTAGAGAAGTTTTCCGACAGAGCGAGCACCTTTACTGACTTCTTGGGCAAGACGACGGATCTGGGCAAGGCCCGAGACGAGCTCATGAATGTTCTTTTCGCCGCGCGGGACTCCAATTCGAGTTTACTCTGCTGGTTGGTCTATGCTCTTGCTCGAGAGCCTGCGGTGCTTGAAAAGGTGCAGCAGGAAGTGCTCTCTGTGCTGGGCAATAACTACGATTCTCCGCCCACAGAGAAAGACTTGTCCAATATGCAATATCTTGGCTATGTGGTCTACGAAACGCTGCGCCTGTTCCCGGCCGTTCCCATCAACGGCCGGCTGTGCAGCGAAGCAACGACGCTGCCCTCGGGCGGCGGTGAGTCTGGGGAAGGTACCATTCTCGTGCCAAAAGGTACCTTGGTTTGCTTCTCTACATACGCTTGCCATAGATCAACCAGGTATTATGGAAGCGACGCCAATAAATTTCGGCCAGAGAGGTGGGAAGAAGTCGATGTGAAGACACGCACCAAGGACTTTACGTTTCACCCCTTTCTCGGAGGCCCACGCAAGTGTCTTGGAGGTATATTAGGCTCAATCGCTATTATCAAAAAGCTCCTTGTTTTTGTCTGGACTGGACTAATCTTTCAACAGAACGCTTTGCATTGAAGCTGGCCAAGTATACGGTTTGTCGACTGGTCCAAAGCTTTCGCTTCATGACCCCCGACGAGCCCGGGTTTGAGACTGGGTCGAATTGGCAAGAGCAGGTTCGGTACCAGATCGGCCTTACCATGGCACCACATGGTGGCGTGTTTGTGAGGCTGCATAAGTGATGAGTCAATGATAGATAATGGCTGCGAGGCAATGTATCGGAAGAGGCCGATATTTCATTAGAGACGGCTAGAGTATCTAGCGGAGCTATATTGATCAATAACAAACAAAATGCTGCAGTATTAGTACAGTATTGTTCTGCACAAAAGTAGCTTCCTCTACCGAACTCTGTGTCACTAATTTTGTCAATGCCAAAATTCTCATTCGGACTGTAAAAAAAAAGATAAAAAGAGACTTTTACTGTATTATAGCAAGAAAATGCTTTGTTATCTAGTCGGCGAAAATTTTAATCGATGGTTGGCTGTTTCAGACAGTTTTTTGACCGCAAGCATGCCATAACTGGCCATTGTAAAATGATGAAGGAGTGTGAAGAGGGGAAGCTACCTTTGCGCAGAACAATACTGTAATATAGTATTTAATATTAATATTATACATGGCGGAGATTTTTCAGCTCGGCCGGCCCCGCATTCCAAAGCTTAATAGAGGGGGGTGTTTGGGGGGGTTTTGCTTAATAACGTGAGATTTCACGTATCTCGTACGTCACCGTACCGTTATAGAGAGTTGCATGGCATTGTGTGGAGTTATATGGAGTTATATGGCGCGCGAGACTCGACCCTAGCCGCGGTAACTCGCGTGGCTTGGACAGTCGCGTATCGGTGGTAAAACAAATTTTTGGTCCAGCAAGCGGGCAAGCGGCATTCCTCAACTGTACGGAAGACTACCTCAAGCAGGCCTGTCATAATCTTTCCCTGTCTAGCTCTGTGGTGGACGGTTCTGTTATGCCAGCCGTTTGCCATGAACTCCTCCCACAGCCTATACGATCGCAACGGTGCTTGCCAATCAACCGAAGTTCACATTTCTCGAAGCGGAAGTATTTGCTTGCGTTTTTGTTGTTCTGAAAGCCGACGAGTCTTTGTTTAATTTATTTATTTTCTGTAGTGATGCTTACTGTAGATATGCGTGCACAGGAGTGCTTGGCATTGAAGAAAAACAAAACAGAAACTTGTTCTTTGCCGCATACCACATTCAAAAGTCAATGCAATGGGTTATTTCTTTGTGTTAATATAATATATCTTTTGCGATTGTTTTGCGTAAATAGTCTAGCCGGAACAAACGCCTGGCTGGACGTTATAGCTGTGCGACAAATGAGTAGCAGGAAGTTACTGCACGGGCCCGACCTGCTCGACTGAGTAGCGGAGCAAGGGTTTTTCTTCGCGCTTTCGATGTATATATACTTCGTACTTTGTCCCTCTGGGTATGCTCGCGTCCATTGCATTTATATCACGCAGCAATTTATACTTTCCTGGTTTTCGAAAGTTTAGGAGAACGCTAATTATGAAAGTTGTCATTATTGGCGCTGGTCCATCGGGGCTGGTTACGTTGAAATACTTGCTAGACGCTCAGGAATCACTGCGTTGCGAGCCGGTTGAGCCTATCTTGTTTGACTATCAGTCCAGCATTGGCGGCACCTTCTTTGGGAGATGCTACGAAGATGCCGAGGTACGTGGGAGCCGGAGAGAGAGCATTTGGGCAATGGAGAGCTAATGTATGCTGCAGCTTGTCTCATCCAAGCAACTTACAACTTTTTCCGACTACCGGCGCCCCGACGGCGGTGACTTTTTCCCTGCATCCGACTATCTGGAATATTTGAAGGATTATTGTACGCATTTCAAGTTATGGCCGTACATTAGATTGAATACAAAAGTGGTATCCGTCACAAGAGAAGAAGGCCGAACTCACAGAGTCACATTTGAGGAGGACGGCAACCGGGACACATGCGAATGTGATGCTGTCGCCGTCTGTTCCGGCCTGCACGTCGAGCCAAACATACCCAAGATTGAAGGGATTGAAAATGTCCCACGCGTCATGCACTCGTCTAACTTCAAAGCTCGCAAACAGTTCGAGGGCATCAGGAACATCATGGTTGTTGGTTGCGGAGAGACTGGCGCAGACATTTCCCACTTGGCTGTCACATGCCCACAGGCAGAGCGTGTTATTGTCTGTCACCGAGATGGATTTCATTTTGCGCCAAAGGTAGCGAATCACCTCAAAGCACACTAGCAAATTTTCTAACATCACACAGCGAAACCCTGGCCCTGTCTTGCTCCCTATTTTCGGCCGAAAGCCAAATCCTAAAGAGCCTGGCATTCCCATAGACGTGAGTCGGGCGAATATTTTCGATACAGCCTATGTGCACAATATACTGCGACGGAACGATAAGCTGCTGTGGGGCTATTACAATCTATACATAAAGTCCCTTCTCTGGATTAGCTCGGGAACCACATCCGGAATGGACCAATGGGCTGGCGAAATTAGTTCATCGCGCCACCATCCGTCCAAAAGTAAGCGAAACTCATATTCCTACGTCTTGAATAGCATCTTTTAACGTCTGGTTTTAGTTTTCTTTAACAAGTCTATCAAGGCATGTCCGTACATCAGCCAACCTTATCGGCCGCAGCTGCCAGGCTTTCGGTTCTGGCTATATGCTTTGCGGTCCGCTTTCGTCCAAACGCCAATACCCGAAACACAGGGGCGGCATATTGATCTTGCCCCGTGGCCAAGGCGCTTCAACAACGAAGGGGTCGTGGAATTTGTGGATAACGGCCGGCCTGAATATGATAGAATGCGTCACCTGCAGCTTAAGCCTGATATGGTTGTTCTCTGTACCGGATACAAGCAGGCTTTTGGCTTCTTCAGGGAACAAGAGGGTATAGAGCCGTACCCTACACCCGACACCGCAGACGTACGCCGCATTTGGAAGCGCAGCGACCCATCTATCGGCTTCATTGGCTTCGTCCGGCCGTCGCTTGGCGCCATTCCTCCGCTGGCGGAGATGCAAGCCCAGCTGTGGGTCACAAACTTGCTTGCAAAGCACAAAATTCCCCGCACACTGGATCCAGGTGACCAGGGTCACTATCAGCTTGTCCAGGTGCCCGGCTCTCGTATCACCTACGGCGTTGACCATGAAAGCTACGTGTACCAACTGGCTCTGGATCTGGGCGCCGCACCCGGTTTGTTGGACATACTTCACTTGTTTTCGTGGAAGCTGTTTATTGTTTGGGCTTTTGGTGCGAACTTCAACACCAAATTTCGTCTGAAAGGACCGTGGAAATGGGATGGTGCCGCGGGCCTGCTGGTTTCGGATGAGTTCTGGCAAACAATTACTCGGCGTCCAATTCTGTTCGGTAGGTATGTTTGAAACTGTGATTGAAGCCACGGCTAATAAAAAGACAGGGCATTTTGCTGTTTCTATTCTCCCCATGTCCATATTTGGGCCCATCAATTTGCTTTGCGTCCTGTTTAGCGTCTCCGTGTCTCTCTTGACGACACTTTTAAGACTGTGCAAGCTGGTGAATAAAAATATACGTAGATAGGGTTATTATTTTACAGCCTGGTGCAAAACGCCCTTCCGATTTTTTCTTAGGGTCTTTTTGGTTGGGCCTTATCTGCAGAATTGTTAGTGCCCAACCAGGCTCATGTACTTTGCCTGTGCAAGCATTGTGTGGGACCTGGTCTTAACATTTAGAAGTTCTTGGAAATTTAGAAGTCTCTTTTTGCCCATGACTGTCCATTGAGGGAAATGCATGGGCCCAACCTTGCTGCGCGCAAAACTCGAAGGATTCGTGACAGTGAACTTGAATGGCGCCGATTAACTCTAATTACGTGACTAGTATAACATAAAACAGTACAGTAAACGCCTGGCATCTACGTACTTTGTGTTTATCTGCAGTTTAATATTCCAACCGAGACTTGTTCCAGGCTGATGGTGCGCACCCAACCCAACCCAATGCCACTGGTACCTTATTGCGCCCTTAGCGGTGATCAAAAAGCTTCTCGACTTCTAAAATTGCGTGGTCGCTACTGCAGCGGTCAAAACATACCACTGATAGGCCTTATGAATTGCAGTGCTGGACTTGTAGTAGGGCAGCGTAATTATTGCTGGTGGGGAGATGGAGACGAAGCCCTCACTTCCTTCACAACGACCTTGGTCAGACAGGTGAGAAAGTATTTGTTGTTACTCGCAAGCGAAAAAGTAAACCAAAACTTCCATTTTAATTCCATGACAGATAATTACAAAAAAGGCCCCAAGAAACTAATATCTTGTATAAACAGAAACTCCTTTCAATCTATTTGCGGCAGATGGCGTGATGAGCTGTTGTTCGGACTAACGTTTGATCGTCTTTCTGATATTGAAAAAACCCATAACTGGCAAATTTCTTCGAGACTAGTGGGTTTATTAGCACTGCAGTCACTGACGTTTCAAGTCAGCCACTTGACTCACATAAGATGCTTCATCGTCAGAGCAGATGTTGCTCTGTGCCTTCTCATCTCGCTGTTTCTCAGGCCGAGAATGTAGCGTGACGTGCTGCAAATACCGAGAGTGTCTTACGAAAGACAACCCGCAATGTACGCAGAGGTACGGCGCGGCCCTTCTTGGACGATGCTCCGTCTTTTCCGGGGTGCCGTCAAAAGAGGTGGGTTCCGGTTCAGGCACGTTCCCTATTCTGCAAGTCAACAATGGACGCTCCGGGCATTTTTGGTCTTGCTTGAGAAGCGAAAGCCGCTCGCTGGCTGGAACCGCAGTAAAACAAAAATGTTCGTTGATTGTCCAGTCGCCGTTGGAATCAGATAGCGACTGTGAGGCTGCGTCAGACATATTGCGTTTGTATTAATACGAGGAAAGGGTTCGGTATGTCAATGTTTCTAGGATTACATTAGTGCCAATTTTATAGTGCTGTGTGCTGCGGCGTATTGTAGTATAAGGTCGTCCAAGACTTGTCGCATTCTGTAGTTATACACGGGCTGGCGCAGCGCAGCACTCTTGCAGCATGGACCAAATAGAACATGCTTAGCCTAACGCCTTAGACTTGCTGACCCGGCATCTCACTTGTGAATTGTCCAGCCAAGAAAAGGCATGCAGCGCGGCCGTGCGACATGCACAGCACTGCTCTTAAGGTCCACATGAAAGAGTAAAGAAGGTTAGTGGCGCAGCATTCCGCCCGCCGCCTTGTATAGTTGCGTCCAACATCACGAGGGTGTTGCAGCCACTGCGCAGAGATCGCAAGCGGAAGCATTCCGTGACAAACCAGCGTAGCGTTACAGTGTAGGTTTTTAGTGATCGTTGCTTTGTGGAGTCCACGCCTCCTTCAATGGAGCGGGTTTCGGGACCCGATCGTTAGTTAGTCAATCAACACACATGCCTCAAATTGACCTCTCAAGCTCATGGCTCAAGAAGTTACTATATTAATAGTACGAGTTCGGTCGGCTTATCGACAGCTGGCGGATCTTAGCACAAGATACGAGATACGTAGAGTCCCATGCCTGGCCTGTGCACCCTCGAGTTTAATCCAGTGGTGGTTTGCTTGGACTGCTTCAGACGGCCACACCACCATAGAAAACGATTGCAGTGCAGGCAGAGATTGCAAACAGGCGTTGAGCTGCGTATATGATTGCAACCATTTGTAATTCCAGGCGATATTCTTAATGCGCGTCAACTGAAATGGATCAAATTGGTCCGTAGCAATTGATAAAGATGGCACGAGGAAAATGTCGCGGTTATAATTTACGAATAGCGGGGCCGTATTGTCTGATGCAGTGTTAACTGTATGGTAACTTGCTAACCAACAAGTACGAGACTCATGGCACGTATGTAGGACCGCAGGCACTCTAGCGACACGTGGAAAAACGTGCCACTTCACATGGGGGCCTTGCTGGACACGTTTGATTAGCCTCAGTGGCGGTGTACAAAAGTTCCAGACTATGAGTCGTACTTCTGCGGGAAGGCGCTGGAAGGGGTGGAAAGTCGGCATTTGGGGGCAACGAACGAAGTAAAGGTCCCTTAGCATTTATATAATGTCTCGCTGGAATGACGGAAATAGGCAACCCACAGTTTTTTACTACTTTCCTTTTATGCTGTACTGTGCGGACCTCGGTAGCTGGCAAGCCCTGGTTTCGCAAGGCTATGTGGTGTAGGAAAATACGTAATCAAAAGGCTCTACCATTCTATGCAAGCAAGATATCACATAATTGTATGTAATAGTACTGTAATAAAGCCCCTATACGACCGTGTTGTACCCTGTTGAAAGAGCTCACCAAAGCGCGTCACAGTAAGAGGTCCATGGTATTGTACTGAGGACGTGCGTCGCTCACGACTTCTACCATCTGAACTATTATTATAGTTCTCAGGACTACATATGTAAGCTATTCCAGTTCAAGTCTTCTGGATTGTCTCTACTGCCTTTCAAAATCTCACACTAGACCATGCGACTAACAGACCCAATACTGTGCTTGTTGATATCCTACGCACCTCTGGCTGCTTCATGCTCCAAGCGTGGCCTCGCGGCAAATGACGATATACCTATTGAAAATTTTACGAGCGACAAATCGAAAATTAGTTGGAAGTATAACTGGGATAGTACGACCAAGCGGAGAGAAGTTGCGTTTGAGTTCGTGCCAATGCTTTGGGGCATTCAGCAATACCACACAACAGCGTGGCCAGAAAATGCACAAAATTGGTTAACATACGGCGGTTCCAGCCATCTTCTTGGATTTAATGAGCCCGACTTATCCCAACAGGCAAATTTGACGGTTGCTGAGGCTGTCGATGGCTGGAGAGCTTACATGGAACCTTTCGCTGGCCGTGCCCGCCTTGGAGCACCAGCCATCTCGAACGCTGGATACGAATGGTTAAGGCAATTTCTGTCGGCCTGTACTGATTGTCATATCGATTTTATACCCATACACTGGTATAGCAGCTCCGTTCAAGACTCCGCCCAACTTCAGAACGAGTTCAAAAATTGGGTGGAGAAGATTTGCCGCCTGGCTGACTACCGCCCGGTCTGGGTTACTGAGGTGAGTGCTTATAGGGCCGAGTTCAGCAGCGCAAAACTTGCATTAAACCAAACAGTTTCAGCCGCAAGGTTCTGTGGACCTGCAAACTGATTTTCTTCGTTGGGCAATGGAGTTTCTCGACCAGAATCCTTGTATTTGCCGCTATGCGTATTTCGGCACGGCTCACAATTCAAAGGTCCTCCTTCATGGGGACGGACCCACTCTGTCGCTACTAGGCACCCAATACGCCTTTGAAGCGTAAGTTATTATACGATATGGACGCACTCTGACGCCAAGGCGTTGCAGGTCGGAGAAAGAGAGGTCCGACATAATGCAGCCCAGTCCAATTTGGCCTACTCGCGGCAATACAAGGCACGAGCAAGGTCAAGTGCAACTTGGATGGGTTGACTGTTCACGAGACAAGGAGGGATTCATAAGGCAAGCTCTCGTGGAAGGCTACTTGTGCGAAATCAACGTGGCCATTCGAATAGACGTGGCTCCTTGACACTACTACCCAGATGCCATATTGGTCAGGGCTGCCAGTAGAGCTCATGGTCAATAAAGAGGATTCGGTCATTTGCAGTGCACCTCAATATTTGGGAGAGTGAGTGTTACTGCTGCCAACCAGAGCTGTTCGATCAAAATGGCGAGCACTTTGCTCTTTACCTGCATGCCTTCAATCTTGCGTCATTGCTCCTTACCGAGACGAGCCTCCTGTACATGATACCTCCACCCATATAAATACCAACTACGCCATTGTAAATATATCGCGGAATTTGGGTGTCGCCTGTACATGGGGATGAAAACGAGGCGTAGTGACGCATGAGGGTTGGTACTCGGCTCACGGAATAGTGTCCGGAAACGAGTGGATCTCCAGCCAGTCACTGAGTCACTAACCTGTTCCACAGTCGCTCTCACGGACAACGAAAATCGGCGTTAGACGAAGCGCCAAAACCGTCAAAACCATCAGTCTGCCAAAGCACCTAAATCGCTGACCCACCGCAGCCACCAGATTGGCGGTCTCTGCTCACTGCTCATCCCCTGTGCGGGTGCGAAGTCTGCAGTCTGCTGCACCACAAAATTCCAGACGTTGGAATTTGCCTAGGGAGCGCTTGACGGAATCAGACGTATTGCGAAGCATGACGACTGATCAAAGAGGCTGTCATGCAGCCGGCCGTGGAGACGAGATCGTCTTGCTTCACGCAGAACGAAGGAGCGTTTGTTCTCAGCAGCAGAGGAATCTAGCATCGGAACCAATACAACGGCTTCCACTCGTACAATATTGCTTAGAAGGCTTTGATCACTTTTCGCAATCGAATATATGGAATACATAGCCTTTCTGTCACACTCATACGAATCAAGGCATATTAATCGAGGCATGAGAAACTGGAAAAAATCAAATACAGCTGAAGATAAATATAGGCTATTAAGACCATGAAATAGCGGAAGAATCAAGCACTATTCTGACTCTGAATTCCTCCTCCAACTGTGACTGTGACACTTTCGATCCCTGATGCGCTTCTCCATTATAGTATCGCTCTCAGCCGATGTAATGTACTGGTGAATTACCTACTGCAGTTATCTGTCAATCTTCGGAGGGTGTAGCTACGATCATTCGTAGTTTTGCTTCAATCTAAAAAACGCTTCCGGGTCGACATCTAGGTGGGCATTCTTCTCGCATGAGGACGACAGGCACCCGCATCGCTAGGCTCATTCATTATTGACAAAACTTTGCCCTCACTCAATAAAATATCATCTCTCTCCGTGCGATGTCGACATCCCGAGCTTCGGCAAAGCGTCTTCACTTGCCCTCCTACGCTCTACTCATTGATAATCTTGAAACACTTGCTCTTCAACGCACAAACTCTTTTCTACTTGTTCAAGTGCCTGAAACAATTGAGCGTGCTCTGTTGATGGTTTTAATATTACTGTACATTTAGAGGGACGTGGCGTAGGCGTATGCTAATGGGAGTAATGCATGCGTTATATCTGTAATGCTGACGACTAAGGCGACCCCTATCTTACTATGGCAACACTTCCTGGGACCATCCCCAGAGCAAAAGCCTCCTGCATCGGTCCGGCTCTTAAGCGTTTCTTAGGATTCAATGTGCCAACCTTGATTATGCGTAGCACGCCGTTCATGTATCCCGTAGGTCCAAGAGCTTCACGTTCAGGAGGTTCTTAGGCCTCAACGTGAAACTAGGCTTTGCAACCTCCAGTGGTTCCGCCTCTCTCGTGGGTCGGATGCTAAAGTCCAAAACGAGTTCCATTAACATTATTTTTATTTCCACCATTGCAAGTTTCTTTCCCAAGCAAGCCCTGGGCCCATGATGGAAGGACGCAATGGCAGGCTTGCCGGCCGTCGTCGGTGCCGCCGCCCAGCGTTGTGGGTCGAAAACTGCCGCGTTATCACCCCAGAGCGATTGCTGCAGATTAAGTACGTGAGGGCATAGGTTCACGACAGTACCCTTAGGGAGCTGCACACCGTCGATTATGACATCTTTTGTTGCCTTGCGAGGTACGTACGTAACTGTGAGCAGTCCGTTAGCCTGTATCTTGCTCAAGGCCATAGTTCATACCTGGACAGTACAGCCGCAAGACCTCACGCACAAAGCCGTCCAGAAACGGAAGCTCCTCCAGATCATCGAATGTCAAATCGCGGCGTGAGTGGAGCCTTTCAAGCAGCTCTCTGCGCAGACGCTCTTGCTGTTCCTCATGGTTCGCTAGTAGATGCAATGCCCACACTAGCGTGCACGCTGTTGTATCATGCCCTACAAAGATCAGTACGGAAATAGCGGAGGTTTTGTTATGCTTACCGAGCATAAAAAGATTCAAGAGCTGCGCTGAGTCAGTAGACTACCGGAGTAAATTGGATGAAACTTACGTATTCCACAACCTCATCATCTTTCCAACCGTCTCCTTGGCCAATCACTATTTCCAGGACGTTGCGCGGCGCTCGAGAGGCGGATGCCACCGGTGATTTTCTACGTACATCAAGCAAGACTTTCAAGATACTGCGAGCTTCCTGACAGCGAGACAGAAAAGTGCTGTTTTTGTAGGTAGGAAGCAACGTCCTGAGCGGTAGGTAGGAGTGGAGGTACTGAATGACGTGACTCGAACTAGACTGCTGCATTATCGAGTCAAATAAACCGTATAGTGGCGAGTTGCTTCCCCCAAGATGGTTCAGGTCTGAACCTATTATGTCGACGCCTATAACGTCAAGAACAGCTTTGCGTACGTGCGACTCCACTGTATGTGATTGCAGTTCAGACCTTGTGTCAGTAACCGCTTCCTAGGGGGTGACGTACCTTCCACTTTCCCTGAGGGATCACGCGTCTCCCGCAAAGTAGCGACAAGTTGTTGCGCCTTGATTCGTATTCTGGGAAACAGCTCTTTTACGTGTAATGTATCGAACGCTTCTTTCATAGAACCACGGTTAATGGAAGGCCTGATTAATTTGGGTGCAATGCTTACTCATCAGTGAGACTCGTCTGACGCGGTGCAACTCGCCTTCAGCGAATGGAAGCCCGTCGCCAATAATCAACTTGGCGTAACGCCGCGTTATGGCAGGTTTGACAAAATTTCGGCTTTTTAATATTTCCTGGTATGCAGCATTACTGCAGACCACGAGGTATTCCGAATTTCCCAAACCTAGGTACCTTATGAACGGGCTGCCAGCCCATTGCTGAGACCAGTCTTGAAACAACTGCGGAACCCATGGTGTTTGTATAAGCTTGTGGCATTGCCCAAAAAATGGCAAATTGTCCTATATCTTGTGTTAGTATTTCAGCAGTTTCAGGGCTGTTTTGCGCACCTTCGGACCAGGTAGGTTCCTCAGCGGGGAGCAGTGGAAGGGATACACGAAGACATTGAAGAAGATAGTGGCTATAATTGTAACGCAAGCCAACAGGGCGCAAGAAAGCAGCAATTCCTTAATTAAGTACTGAAAACTTTCAGGATGGAAGATGTTGCTATTCGTCATGACGGTGTACGCTAGTAGTCGGCAGAAGTATGGTTTAGGTGTTGCAACTCTGCAGTATCGGTCTTGCCTGGTGGGGAACTCTGAACAGTATAATATATGCTAGAGCACTATACACTATGCTGGTACAAAATAACGCCACTTCTTGCCACAGGTATGTTATACCGGTCGTGCAAGAGTGTCTGAGGACGTTGTGTGACGAGCATGGACTTGCCAAGCTTTACCGCATTGAGCCACCGTGACGCCACGTAGCACTCAGCAAAGATTTTGCAGCACTACAAGGGCGTTGTGAAGATATAATATTGCATTGGAGTTGCTCTACAGTACCTATTGTGTTTCTTCACGTATACATATAACGCAATAGTACCAAACCCATTTACGACGCCAAACACAATAACACATGCTAGTCGATATATATATATGGCGGACCCGGCGAAACGACCGTCGTTGTCAGCTAGCCGACCAATCACCACCTAGTCGAAGACGCTGCCCACCGTCCACTGAGTAACCCAATGGAAGGCCAATCCAATCAGATGGATGTCAAGGAGGCAAACACGCGGAACAGATGTCGCAAGGTGAAGTCTCATGGCATGGCTGTCACGATTCTTCTTACCAGCGTTATAAACGGTGAGTTCTGCAAACGGACTTTTGATGTGCATCGCTCATACGATCATAAGGGTACGACGTGAGTAATGTTGCCAGTCTTCAGCCTCGACTGTACGATGCATTCGGTAGCATTGAGATCCTGCCGTGGGTCGGCCTCTCCTACTCTCTCGCCCTTTTTGCCTCACTCTCTCTTGCCCGAAAGATTATCTACTTGGCCGATATGCGCCATGTATACTTGGGTGGGCTGGTAACCTTCATCGCCGGGGCTGCTGCCGCCGGCGCGGCCCCGAGCATGGCAGCTGTTATTGTGGGCAGATCCATTATGGGCATTGGGGGCGCAGTCGTTCAGCAATGGTAAGGCATGGATGATTGCATCACGCACCAGTATTATAACGCTAACTCCGACAGTAACATGTCTTATTTGACTAACACCGCCGTTACGCAGCAGGCCCCTGTACTCTTCGCTCGGATGAGCGCCATGTGGGCGGTAGGCGTCGTGGTCGGCGCCCCGATCGGCTCGGCATTCGTGGCGAATCCTACTCTGACTTGGCGCTGGGCGTTATACATCAATATCCCGTTCGTTGGTCTTGGGCTGGCGATAGCAGCTTTCTGTGCTCCATCTCACGTATTCAGTACTGACCCGATGCGAGCTCGGCTATACCAACTCGACCCGGTTGGTATCTTTTTGAATATGCTCACGCCGAGCTTGTTCGCTCTGGCCTTGACGTTGTCCGGTCCTGTCTGGGCATGGGGTTCCAGCAGTTCTATTAGCTTTTGGATTGCGTTTGGGGTTTGCTTTGTCATGTGGGTTGTCCAGCAGTACTTCTGCTTATTCACGACTCGACCAGACAGGGCTATGCCGTTACACATCTTATCACGACACGACTTGCAGCCACTATGGATCGCTTCCGCATGTGCTGGCTCTACATACGCCGTAACCTTGTACTACACGCCCCTGTTCTTCGCGTTCGCGCGGGGATTTGGCCCGCTGGAGCAAACCGTCCGCTTCCTTCCATTCATCCTCGTCTTTATTCTCATCGTTCTGCTCACAGGTGCCGCATTGCCAAGAGTGGGACGGCGCTACGGCCTGGTTTACATCGCCGCGGGTGTCATTACGCTTTCTGCTGGAGTTGCTATCACCATAACGCTGCGAGAAGACGTGTCTGACGTGCAAGTCATGGCTTTGTGTGCCGTGATTGGCTGCGGGCTGGGACTTCATTTCCAGAGTGCAGGTATCATCCATTCTGTCAACGAGGCATTCCACAACCGTCATACCGCTATGGCCAGTTCTGATCAATTGAGACGCGACCAATTCGACAGCATTACCGTACTCAACTTTGCTCAGATGGGTGGTATTGCTGTCACTCTGGCAGCTGCATCTGCCGTCTTTGAGAATGTCGGTTACAATTCTCTTGTGAACGCCCTTGGCGATACGGAATACAGCAGGCATCAGGTCCGGGAGGCCCTTGCAGGAGTTTCTTCATCTTTTTGGCAGTCAGCTGAACCAGCCGTGCTTGAAAGAAGCTTGGAAGCTGTAACCAGGGTTATTGCCAAAGAATTCTACATAGTAGCGGCTTCGGCAGCATTTTGCCTCGTGTGTGGACTGATAATGACGAATAACCCACATATTTAACGTGGAAAAAATGGCAGACATAGTCTCTTTTCCACGCAAATCTTAGATGGCGACCAGAGAGTTCTGCTGCCATTCACCATTCATATAGAAGTGGATAGCGGGCCATGTAGTCCATGTATGATACAGCAGAATGATTTATCACTATTAATAAAACTCAGGCAAAATACAGTATATTAGTAGAGTTACTCTGCACCATTCGGTAAATACGGTACATCGGTCGCTAAATTCATGTACCTGGGAAGCGGAAACGTTGCCTGTGGCACACCTGGAAACGTAGGTGCCAAATCTAAACGCTGAAGCAAGCAAATTTTGAGCCTCAGACTATAAGTTTATCACTCTCCACTTGTCACCGCCCTGTCACGGAATCGCGACTAATCGAATGACCTACATTAATTTTGCGTGAATAGCTTTCTTGGAGAGCTTTCCTTACGAAACTCTCCTTTCTTCCCTATGGACAATCACCTCATCCAAGTCGCACTCGACCTTGCTCGTGCCCTTGTACCGTCACACACCCTGACGTTTATCAGGGAGGAGAATGCACGAAGACTCCAAAGACGACAAGACGACGGCGACAAGAAGAGCCTTGCAAAAGACTAGCGAATACTGCAGCACCTCTTGCTTTTCGACATGTAAGGGTTGTGCAAAGCCAAGAAGGTTACCGAAGGTTCCGTGTACTATCAAAGTCTTACCACAGAAACTGGGTGCATTCACTCACGTACAAATCTGAGGACTTAAGTACTGATTTCGTTCCAGAGAAAAAATTGGACCACTAGATGACGCTGACGTGTGAAGATGTATGGCCGAAAAGAGAGGGGCTGTATGAGGAATATTGCCGTCAGAGTGTAGATCAGTCTCACTTGCATTGCTGTAAATTAGATGTTACACAAGACGATTTAACCTGGATGACCGAGTGGCGACCGGGTAGACGGTCCCTTAAAAATCACTTAAAGAGAGCTATATTCAAGTTATTTTTGTATTATATAATACTGCATTGTTGAGTATGATTCTGCACCGGTACAGTACGCGGGTCAAGGGAATAGATGACACCGAGCACGTCGCTCCCTGGCCCAGTAGTCAAGAGAGAACTTGCATGGAGGCATTGATCATGCATGACACAATGTACACATCCCGCCAATAAATTGTCTGTAGTAGATTTAGAGCAATGTGGACTTGGCAAGGACTGTTTGAAATTTTACTTGAGAAAGGAAATCGAGGCACCCAGCATATATTGACTGCCGCTCTTGCACATTAGTTAGATAGCGGTACGAACATGAGACTGCCAGCTGAATTGTATCCCTTACTACTTTCGCATTTAGATTGCGCTGATATTGCTGCAATTGCACGATGCAGCAAAACGCACTATGACCTCGCCATACCTGTCTTGTATAGTGGGCTTTTCATCCACCTTCGGTCCGGTGACCCTGACTACCCGACAACTTCGCTTCTACAAACTTTGAGCGGTAGGTCGCATCTTCGATATTTTATTCGGCGGGTTGAGGTCTATAATGTGTCGTCAACATACTGGACGGCAGGCCCTTCAAAGTTATTGGGAGTGATCCTGTCCACAATTCTAACCTGTCCTGATCGTATTCGATCGTTCTCGTGGCGTACAAACGCTTTGCATACTTCAGTCTTTTTTCCTAATCTGGAGGATATTGAATGCACCAGAATTCAGCATTTCTCTGAGATGCTCTGGGTCAAGTGGCATCTACAGTACTGCCGATGCCTCCGATCAGTTCGCCTACGCTTGTCGGGACGGGTCTCCTGGCAGGCAGGAGCGTGGCTCTTTGCTGACGTCTCGCTGCCACGGGTACAACAGCTTTGCTTGCAAGGGGTAGACCTGTGCACAGTAGACACTGACACAATTGGTCTGCTCAAAGTTTTAGACCTGAAATTCTGCGAAAACCTACGTGGCTTCTTCGCAAGACTTATTTCTAGCGGCATACCAAACTCTCTGCGATCTTTGAAAATAACCGGTGATATCGATATGCCGAGTCTTCGACAGTTTTTAGCGGTCATAGCCAAATCAGTTCTACTGGAAGAGCTAGCGCTTCGAATTGGTGGCGTCCATACTACGATGAGCACGAAGCACTTTGTCTCCCATGCACCACGCCTATCGTCTCTGGTTCTAGATTTCCGGCGAGACATATCTGATCCGCGGACGTCTGTGAGATACGCCGTTTCCGACTTCGAGACGATAATAAAAGACTTCCCTATGCTCAAGGCAGTGGGACTAGCAGTAGATCTGAAGAACCCAAGGTACAGCAGATATCACAGGACAAAGTTGCAGGTGAGTCGGCGAAATGAGTTGCCCTGCGTTACATGTACTCACTAGAAAGCCAGTTGAACGCAGCGGTAGAGTTTTCGAGGCTTGACTATCTGCATCTTCGTGGTTATTGTGTCCCTCTTCGACGATTCGTCTTGGACCTGAAGCACCTTACGGCGCCATTCCGACATCGAAGTGGTCTCGCAGCCTTTCTAGATCATGGGTCGCGTCTGCGTAAGGTATCGTTTGCCACCAAGTCGCCTACATTTTTCGAAGTATCAGATAAAGAAAGATTGCTTCTCAGCGCAGATTTGTACGGTGCTGTCGAATAATTTATATTGCGAGCCATATCGCCTTCACGGCTACAACATTGTCAAAGGAAGAGCTTGGAGATAGCAAAACAGTCCGTGTCCAAGATCAAGATTATAGCGTATTATTCAAAGGCTTTTTTTCTTTTTTTGGCTCAAGAGGCCTCTGTATATTACAACCTTAACGAGTTGTTGTTTTCTTGGTGGAATGTTTGCATTGATGCCCAATAGGGCATGCCCATGCCGGTCGACAGGGTGCTATAATACCGCTAGTCTCCAGAGGAAACGTGGGGAGATTCCTCAAGTCACCCCAGGTACTCGGGAGAACGTAACAAATGGTTACGGACACGGAAGCTGGACTCTTATGTATTTTAGAGTAAATGTTGGTACTTAAATAGTAAATTCAGTGTCTTTGTCAGCAAATAATTCTCGTACAGGGGCATCCAGGTTTGTGTAACATGTGATAGATAGCTGCGTAAACGGTGGCAGTGAAGTTATCCTCCCTAACATATGTAGGATCCTGCAGCTTCGTTTTTCTTTTTCTCTCGTTTAAATTAGTGATGTCGCTATGTATCTGAAGTTTTACAAAGACTGTCGCAGAGCAGGAACTCATTACTAATAAACCCCCCTCCCCCCCCCCCAAACCCCCCCAAAAAAAAACACCTGTATTCGACAAGTGACTGTGGGAATGTAAAGCCCTGTTGTGGCCAGCCTACCATTGGCCGTAGCCATATGTACCTATACAGTCCCCAGTCTCCTCGTCAGACTCACATTCAATCATCACTGGCTCTTCTTGTGGCGGCTGGGTTTTTTCATCCGGAACTGCTATTCGTTGTTCCCTTTTGACCAGCACCCAAGGGTTCGGCTTTTGTACATCCAGCATATACGCCAATGCGCTAGCGCCCTCCACAATATCGGCGGCGAATGATAGCATTAAGGTATCCGACTCTTCTGTGACAGGTAACAGACTATCAGCTAAAGAAACTCTGTAGCTGGTGCATCTGTTCTGGTAGCTCAAATACTCTTTAATCCACAGTATCTCGTGCTGAAGTTGTTCCAGAAGCGTGACTTCCTCTTCGCCAACGGGCATCACACGGCAGTCACAGCGGGTAAGAATAGAGCGCGCTAACTGCAGTTGCAATCTCTCATGGCAGTTTGCCTGCATAATACCCAGTGTAATGAGGTATACTGCTTCATCGAAGTACCCTTTGATGTCTTTGACCCATCTCTTGGAAGCCTCTTGGTCGGCGGCGCTTTCAGAAGCCATGTCTTTCTTGCTGGGGGAAGGAGTGTCAAATGTTTTACAGTGCCATTTCGCTAGGTGTTTGCAACCCAAAGTTTTAAGTGTGGCGGACATATAATTATAGCACGGATTTCGCTCCCAAAGCATCACATTTATGTCAAGGCAAGAGCAAAATTAGTTGCTTTTTAGCGGAAGACAAGACGTGTGTCGAAATTGTCTGTTTTAGAACATTGCTGAACGACTTAGTTGTAAGCTTACCAAGACAATGACAGACCTCGTGCGTATTTACGAAACGAAATAGCCCAAGCCCACATTTTGCCCAGGGCCATTCCGTACCAGCTACATGAGTGCCTCCTCTCGCCCCTCAAATTTTCTTTTGCCCTGCGGTATTATAGCGGATATTATTACCGCGGGACGCGAGAATTTGCTATTCTCAGCGGAGTTGCAGGGCTGTTCAGGTGAAATGTCTTAGAGATTTACTTCTAGGACAGCCTTCTGTGCTGTAGGGCGGCCAGCGATGGCCGGCGAGAGAGGGATAGAACAAACTCGGTGCACGGACAAACATGAGAACACATGCACAAGGGCTCAAGCGAGAATAAGGCAATGCTCTAGAAATGATTACTGTAGAAACATATCTAGAATTCAATTTCCGGACTTAAGCGGAGCCTAGAAAAGGACTTTTATAAAATGAACTGAGGCTGGTCTGTTACCGGTACAGTCCACTAAAACCTACTGATTTGTTAGGCGCCACGGCGCCTATCAGTACCCCGCACTAACTGTTGGGGAAGTAAATGTCTGGACACTGAACAGCCCTGGAAATAAAAACACTAGTTACCACGAATCAGGATGACGCTCCCCAGTCGCGTCAGGACAGAGGCCGCCATCGTGACATGACACACAGACGCCAGCCCACTTGTACAAGTCCAGAGTCAAATATGCCCCAACGCGACCAGCATGACGCGGCCGTATCGATAACGGTCTATCGTTGCACAGTATAATGCCAAAGCATTTTACGCTCACACACGCCAGATATCACGTAGTTTGAGTATTTGACGTGCTTTTCCTAGTATGCACCCCAATCAAGGGTCGGTGTCCACTCCAGCGCTGGCAAACCGCTTTCGCTAGCAGGGTTTGCGTCCAGTGTAGAATCATCGCTCCCAATCCCCAACAACGGCAACTCGCAAACACCCGCTAGCATTACATCGCTGAGTGAGTCGGCTAGCATTGGCAGGCTGCATTCGCCCTCCAGCCTTGGAAACGGCAGACCAAACGGCGACAGGGGCGCCGGGCTATACTCAGGCCCGCCTAACCCCCAGAAATCGAATGAAGACCGAAGACCATAGGGGCCGGTCAAAGCAGTCGCTGGCGGGCTCACCACGCTGCAGGATGCTGTCAGGCAGCGGCGTCCGAACGACTATGGTGTCTGCTGCGGGTGTCTGCGATGGCAGGGAGGCTGGAACGGCCGGTACATTCGCCGGCTGAACTTGAAGCGGGTCCTGCACAGGACGCCTCTCTTCGGGTGGAGACGTCGCTGCGTCGCCCTATACACTGGTCTCTTCGCCGTCCCCAGTTGTGATGGAAAGCCTCACTCTGGAGCCCGTCAAGATGGCAAACTCATAGGCCTTTTTTGAGAGGCCTACTTTTCGCTTCTGGCGAGTTGACTTCCACTTTCTCAGGTCTGTGATGTATCTGATCTCAAGCATTTTCCGGCCCATGCCAATGTAAACCCGTCAACCGGGGATGTATTTGTATCCCAATGGCCAAAGATAGACTGAGGAGTCAGGACGATTACGTAGCCGCTAGGAGCCTATTTTCTCCTGCTCTGCCCATCTCGACGCGAGACCGATGTCATAGAGCGGCCCAGAATAAAACCATCTGTCAGCTGTCTAAGTATGGTTTGCATGCCTTCAAAATAGCGCCGATGGGTAGTATATCACAGCGGCTGTTCCGTGAGGACTGCCATGATGCTTTGCAAACTTGTCGCTTCTTGGCTGCTCGTCGTAGCCTCCGCCACGGCGCAGAAGCAGCGTGATTTGGACCATGAGGAATGCGATCCCGACATGGCCGTAATCAAACAGGGCGAAACGACCCTTCTGTCTACTTCCAACCTCCACAGGAGTTGTCCGAATGCGACCATCACTCTGCTGATGAAGAACGCCACCTACGCGATACCTATTACGGACGGCGCCAATAACTGTTCCCAGCCGTTCCAGTACCTGACCGTTCCGGACACTGCCTTTGGGCCAGTGAAGATCGTGTGGACGTGCATGGATGCCCTCGCGCCAATTTGTCGGAAGATCACCGTTTTGAACGCCACGGCCCCGACGGCAGTCTCCTCCTTCTCCATGAGCCAGGCGTGCCCTGCTAGCTCCAGTTCGTTCCCAGGCACGAGTCGTACTCCTATTCTTTCGTCCGCCCCTGCCGGCCACGTCATTAGTCGGCCGCCAGAGGACAGCACGGCACAAGATACCACCGCGACCGTCTTGGGCGCAACGGAGGCCGCAGATTGGGTGGCATCGTCGCCAGGTGGCCTGGAATCTGGCCCAACGGGAATTCCGGGTGAAGGGGAGTCATGCACGTGCACAATGTAGACAGGTTACAAGGCTAGTCTTGTGATCTGCACTAGACATGGTACATTTGTTCCACTATCTAAATTGAGTGGTATTATATTATACTACAGTACTACAGTACTTATCAAGATGAAGAGGAAAGAAAGGAAATCAACTACATGAAAACAGAAAAACGCGTTATAGCTCCGAGACAATGGAAGGTTCTAGAAGCAAGGCGGCACAGCCACCGCTGAAGCAGCTTGCCCGTTACACTTGCAGCCGCGCCTGTACGATTTTCTATCGCTTGGTTGCTGGAGGAAAGTGTTAGTAAGGATGCGAGGGAATTCTGACTAGGAAAACCAAGGGTTCGGTAGCCCGGTATGACAGGCAAAAGGACCCCGCTGGTGCCGCATAAAGACCAGGCGACTATGGTTGTGGCCGCAAGGCCCCCGGGTGAGCTGCGCTGACATCATTGAGATTTCGTGAACCGCTGACGGTGGTTCCGTTGAGAGCACTAGTCGCGTTCTATGGAAGCCTACTAAGTGGGTACGATCATGTAGAGTGTCCGTTGCTCGACAGCACGTCTCATGCATACGCCAGGGCGCCAGTAGACGTAAATAAATCAAATCAAATCATCAAATCGAATCGGACAAGAACGTGACAACGACTGAACGGAAGCGGGGGCTATCCAAATAGGCAGGGAAAAAAAATCTGCGTCAATTCAAATCAAATTCAGATTTTACATTTCGAATTAAAATCAAATTCATGGGGGGCCAGATTGGATGTGACACTAAAGCGCCACAAAAATCAGGAAATTACTTGTCATAAAAGACGTTCAAAGCTTTTGGCAAAAGCTGTGTGGCTGTTTACTCCTGTCTCGGTTTTCACCAAGGCGTCCCAACCACCTCACAATCAGAGACTCTGACCAATGGCACTCAGTCTTGGACGCCTTGTGTCCGTTCGAGGGGGCACAACTGACGCCGCCAGAGCACGAGCAAGGGTCGAGTGCGATCTGGATGAAGTGCTTGCTCACAGTAGAAAAGAAGAGATTCACACATAAGGAAAGCGCCAAGGCAATTCTGGAGACTATAATAGGAGAAGAAAGGTGGGAAATGGTCCAAATTCCAGCATCGCCGATGGATTGCGGCAACGTTGGGGCCTGGGCTCCCAACAGGAAGCCGGTGGGAGCCGAAGGTTTCGCTCTACCTCGTACAGTCTTTGTCCACGATCGCCGCGGCCTGATTGGGCTGCTCTCAGGAGGAGTGGGGCGACATTTACGAGCCAGGAAGTTCGATGGGACTGCCCTTTCGGAGCATTTCCGAGCGAGGGGTGTGCGTGCGTTGTCGGACCCCCTCCCCCTCCCCCTCCGCCCGCTCCGCCCCCGGCCGGTCACCTCAACCCGGACCAATCATTGGACCCGCTTGGCCATGAAAAAGAGGCTGGTGCTGTCTCAGTTCAGGATCTTCTCTCCTTTGTTCCCTCACCTTGGACAGCCTTACTTTCTCGACATGCGTTACATTTGTACCATGTGACTCTCACTGTGTCACCAGTATGCATGTCTTGGGCGATTAGGAAGGCAACCAATGTCTTGTGTGCCTGTCTGTGATGGCTGGCGGGTTGGATGCAGAGGGGCCTGGAGACTCTGCGTCTGCAGGAGAGAAGGGCAATCCCACGCCGAAAACCCAGGTTCGGCTGGCCAGCAGCATTCGCGCATTTCTTGCTGGCTCTGGAGTGACAGGGCTCTCCAAGTCTTCAGGATCTGGCCAAGCTGGGGCGGGTGCTAGGGAGGGTGGCCTGACACGACGACTCTTACGTTCATAACTCACTACACACACCCTACGTTAGATCACGACACACACCCTACGTTAGATCACGACACGCACCCTACGTTAGATCACGACACACACCCTACGTGAGCTCACGACAAACTCCCATCGTGGTATGCGAGACTTCTGCGTATCTAACGAAATGTAACGAAGCGCGTGTCCCGCTCTTGTAGGTGGAGTGACAGGTTATAACGCACACTGGTCGAGCCCTTGACGGCATCGGCATCGTCCTTCCCCGCATCTCGGCGGCAGACAGTGTCGTCGGTGCTGCTTATGTTGCGTTGGACGACGAGTCTTGTCTTCGCCACGACTCATTTCTTCTCGGCCGATGCTGGAATACATACAAACCTTTTCTGAAAGACGGGCTCGTTA